>OV743325.1:16470000-16473602 GCA_928268935.1 Lasiommata megera
AGTCCGGTTTTCTCTTTAAGCCTAGAGCCGCCTCTTTCGCGAGCTCATCGGCTCTTTCATTTCCCTCCAACCCTGCATGCGCTTTCACCCAGAACAAGGATACTTCCTTGTTCCGGGTGCGACATATCTCCAGATTGTCGATAATGCCTGCTACCAGGGGATGGAGGGATTTGCGCCCGACCACCGACTCAAGGGATGATCTTGAGTCGGTGTATATGCCGATGGAGCTTTCGGGGCGGCTCGTCGCGAGAGAGGCAGCCCTATCTAGGGCAAGGAGCTCAGCCTGGTAGACCGAGCAGTGCGCACCCAACTTTAGCTTGACGGCTTTGGTTTCGGCCTCGTGATTCCATATGGAAAGCGAGGCCCCCACCTTGCCGTCAATTTTACTGCCATCGGTAAAGATGCGCACTGCTTGAGTGTTGTTGTTCTCAAGGTCTTCTCGGTCCACCAGGCTGGTAAACTGCAGGCACGTCCTCTCTGCCGGGTGTGGTCGCCCACAGTACGGCACCCTCACTTCCATCTCCCTGTCCCCGAGTACTCGCCGGGACACTCCCCTCTTGGCCTCGTACAATGCCGAGGCCTCTTGGATCCTAAGATCCAAGGGGAGTATCCCAGCCAGCACCATGGCCGAGTTCAGGGAGACGGTCCGGTACGACTTGGTCATTTTCTGCGCAAAGTCCCTTTGGAGAGCTCCCAAACGCTTCCGCACTCCGAGCTTTGAAGCGGCCGGCGCCCAGGCACAGGCAGCGTACAGGACTATTGGCTCCACCACTGCAGTATAAATTGTCTTTATGATTTGGGGATGGAGGCCCCAGCTTACCCTGGCGGCTCTCGACAGCTGCTTATAGAGACCTTGAACTCTCATGCAAGTATTACTTACATGAGAGTTGAAGGTTAGCTTGCTGTCGATAGTGAGCCCAAGGATCTTTATTTCGCTGGACAGACCAATGTCGATCCCTCCCATGGTCAGGAGCGGAGAGTCGTACTTTAGCTTATTGGTTAGCACCATCGCCTTGGTTTTGTGCGGTGCGAACCTCAGCTTATTACGAACTCCCCACTCCCGGACATAGGCGAGAGCGGCATTGGCCCGTCTCGAGACCTCCAACCCCGTATCGCCGTCGAAGACGAGGATAACATCGTCGGCAAAAGCCTGACAATACTCTCCCCGCCCTCCCAGGCCCTGCAGTAGTGGATCCAATAAGAGGTTCCACAGAACGGGACCCCCGATGGAGCCTTGAACACAGCCTTTGGTGGTGTTGCGCATGTGTTCGGCTCCCGCATACCTCACTGTGACCTTTCGCTCGCGAAGATAGCTGTCAATCACCCTGCGGACGTTCACGGGACACTTTTCCTCAGCCAGTCTGACTCTGATGGCCGGCCACCAGGCGCTATCGAAGGCCCCCTCTATGTCCAGCGAAACCACGGTTACAAGTCTCTTCGCTTTGAGATTCTTGTAAACGTGGTCCATCAAGGCGTAGAGGGCGTCTTCGGTGCTTCTCTGGGGCATAAAGCCGTACTGGCGAGTACTGATCCCGGGCAGGATGTGCCATTTGACGCGATTGACAACCATCTTCTCGAAGATCTTGCCCAGAACGGGCAACAAACCGATCGGACGATAGGCCTTGGGGTTGGTGTAGTCCTCCTTTGCTGGTTTTCGGAGGACTATCACAACGGCCTCCTTCCATATGATCGGAAAGTAACCCAGTTCTAGGCATTTATTGGTCAGAGCGAGGAACGCGCCGGGGTTTAGCGATATGGCACGCTGGCATATGTCGGCGGTAAGACCGTCCGACCCGGGGGCCTTCTTGGGGTTGAAGCTCGAGGCGGCGTCGCTCAGTTCGACAGAGGTAAACGGTGGGTCCAAATATTCATTTGGAGTCCACACGTTTACTTGTTCAGCGACGCGCCTCGTACGCTTGTGTTCCGCGTTATCTTCCTCCCCAAGATCCCCGGGGTAGAAAATCCCCGCCAACAGTGCCGCCGATTCGCTGGGGTCATAGGTTTTACCGTTTTGAACGAGTGGGAGATCTTCTCTCCTCACTGCGGTTCTACCTATGACCCTGTATATCCCGTCCCATAGTCCCTCCTTGTCCTGACGCTCACAGAAAGCCTTCCAGCTGGCTATCTGTGCTGCTACAGCATGCGATTCGTAGCTCTCCTTGGCTTGCAGGTACTCACGCACAACCCTGTCGCGACGGACCGGAGCGGCGCAACGGATGCGCCGCTTTTTGGTGTTGACCCCACGTTTCATCGCAGCAAGCTCGTCATTCCACCAGGGTAGACTAAGACGCTCCGTACCCTTCCTGATCGGCATGCTTGCTTCGCATGCCGCCACGACTATTTTATTGTATGATTCAACACTTTTTTCAAGATCGACTATATTGTCGATCTTCCCTATGTCACCGATTTTAATGAAATTCGACTCTTGCAGCTGGGTGAGCTTCGACTGAAACTCATCCCAGTTTGCCTTTTTTGTGTTGAATCGCCGCGTGGTCCTAGTTACTATTACTTCTTTGTCTTTTTTCAGGTTGATACGGAACGTAATAGTGTTGTGGTCTGAGCTCGTCACGCCGTCATCCACCATCCAGTCAGCCACCAACAGGAGCGCGTCCGGGGAGCACGCCGTAACGTCGACGCAACTAGAGTACCGTTTGAGTCCTCTAATCACGTCGAAGGTAGGGACGTCACCCCGATTGAGCACCTGCAAGTCAAGCTCTTCAAGAGCCCCAAAGAATGCCTCCCCTCTGCTGTCCGTTTTCGTGCTGCCCCACCAGGTGTTCCAGGCGTTCGCGTCGCCACCCACCACCACATAACGGGAGCCCACGCTCGTGACCACTGCCACCAGCTGATCCAGGTATGGCTCCATTGGCTGATCCGGCTCGAAGTAGAACGAGACCGCGCACATCTCCCAGGCACCCGTTCCGATTCTCACCACCACAATATTGTTGGTGGTAAGACCGGAGTCCAGGGTTACGGCCATGTCATCGTCGAACACAACGATTGCGGCTTTGACATGTCCGTCCCCCCGGTTGGCACACTGGAATACGCGCGCGCCCGCGTAGTCTCGCATCGAGCCGGACCTTCCAACATATGGCTCCTGGACCAGCGCCAGGGCTACCTTTCTGCTGGTGGCCTCGAGCAAGAGCTCCTGTGTGGCGAGTTGCTTGCGTTGCAAATTCGCCTGGAACACTCGGTAGGACCTCACGGTGGTTCCGGTCTCGCCCAGGGCAACTTTAGCAGTAAGCTACCGTTGCCCTGGCCAAGGCCTCCCACTTACGGCGCACCGTGCACTCCGGAGCGAACGCGTTGTGAGCCGCGTCCAGCCCGGTCTGTGCACAGTTACAGCAAGAGGGTAGGGTTCCTGCCTGCCACTTTGGGCAGTTCACCTTTAGGTGCTCCTCCCCGCAGTGGCTGCACCTCGTTTGGGGCTCCTTGCAGAACCGCCTGCTATGCCCGTACCCGAGGCACGCGGAGCATTGGGTGAGCGGGGACTGATCGGCCACTCTCACCCTCTGCAGATCCACACGCACCGTGCCCGCCTCTGTTAGGGCCGACCACACCTTCGGGGACACCCTGAGAATGATGTGGCACAAGAGGGGGTT
>OV743326.1:0-17500 GCA_928268935.1 Lasiommata megera
AACCTAACCTAACCTAACCTAACCTAACCTAACCTAACCTAACCTAACCTAACCTAACCTAACCTAACCTAACCTAACCTAACCTAACCTAACCTAACCTAACCTAACCTAACCTAACCTAACCTAACCTAACCTAACCTAACCTAACCTAACCTAACCTAACCTAACCTAACCTAACCTAACCTAACCTAACCTAACCTAACCTAACCTAACCTAACCTAACCTAACCTAACCTAACCTAACCTAACCTAACCTAACCTAACCTGAACCTAACCTAACCTAACCTAACCTAACCTAACCTAACCTAACCTAACCTAACCTAACCTAACCTAACCTAACCTAACCTAACCTAACCTAACCTAACCTAACCTAACCTAACCTAACCTAACCTAACCTAACCTAACCTAACCTAACCTAACCTAACCTAACCTAACCTAACCTAACCTAACCTAACCTAACCTAACCTAACCTAACCTAACCTAACCTAACCTAACCTAACCTAACCTAACCTAACCTAACCTAACCTAACCTAACCTAACCTAACCTAACCTAACCTAACCTAACCTAACCTAACCTAACCTAACCTAACCTAACCTAACCTAACCTAACCTAACCTAACCTAACCTAACCTAACCTAACCTAACCTAACCTAACCTAACCTAACCTAACCTAACCTAACCTAACCTAACCTAACCTAACCTAACCTAACCTAACCTAACCTAACCTAACCTAACCTAACCTAACCTAACCTAACCTAACCTAACCTAACCTAACCTAACCTAACCTAACCTAACCTAACCTAACCTAACCTAACCTAACCTAACCTAACCTAACCTAACCTAACCTAACCTAACCTAACCTAACCTAACCTAACCTAACCTAACCTAACCTAACCTAACCTAACCTAACCTAACCTAACCTAACCTAACCTAACCTAACCTAACCTAACCTAACCTAACCTAACCTAACCTAACCTAACCTAACCTAACCTAACCTAACCTAACCTAACCTAACCTAACCTAACCTAACCTAACCTAACCTAACCTAACCTAACCTAACCTAACCTAACCTAACCTAACCTAACCTAACCTAACCTAACCTAACCTAACCTAACCTAACCTAACCTAACCTAACCTAACCTAACCTAACCTAACCTAACCTAACCTAACCTAACCTAACCTAACCTAACCTAACCTAACCTAACCTAACCTAACCTAACCTAACCTAACCTAACCTAACCTAACCTAACCTAACCTAACCTAACCTAACCTAACCTAACCTAACCTAACCTAACCTAACCTAACCTAACCTAACCTAACCTAACCTAACCTAACCTAACCTAACCTAACCTAACCTAACCTAACCTAACCTAACCTAACCTAACCTAACCTAACCTAACCTAACCTAACCTAACCTAACCTAACCTAACCTAACCTAACCTAACCTAACCTAACCTAACCTAACCTAACCTAACCTAACCTAACCTAACCTAACCTAACCTAACCTAACCTAACCTAACCTAACCTAACCTAACCTAACCTAACCTAACCTAACCTAACCTAACCTAACCTAACCTAACCTAACCTAACCTAACCTAACCTAACCTAACCTAACCTAACCTAACCTAACCTAACCTAACCTAACCTAACCTAACCTAACGTAACCTAACCTAACCTAACCTAACCTAACCTAACCTAGCCTAACCTAACCTAACCTAACCTAACCTAACCTAACCTAACCTAACCTAACCTAACCTAACCTAACCTAACCTAACCTAACCTAACCTAACCTAACCTAACCTAACCTAACCTAACCTAACCTAACCTAACCTAACCTAACCTAACCTAACCTAACCTAACCTAACCTAACCTAACCTAACCTAACCTAACCTAACCTAACCTAACCTAACCTAACCTAACCTAACCTAACCTAACCTAACCTAACCTAACCTAACCTAACCTAACCTAACCTAACCTAACCTAACCTAACCTAACCTAACCTAACCTAACCTAACCTAACCTAACCTAACCTAACCTAACCTAACCTAACCTAACCTAACCTAACCTAACCTAACCTAACCTAACCTAACCTAACCTAACCTAACCTAACCTAACCTAACCTAACCTAACCTAACCTAACCTAACCTAACCTAACCTAACCTAACCTAACCTAACCTAACCTAACCTAACCTAACCTAACCTAACCTAACCTAACCTAACCTAACCTAGCCTAACCTAACCTAACCTAACCTAACCTAACCTAACCTAACCTAACCTAACCTAACCTAACCTAACCTAACCTAACCTAACCTAACCTAACCTAACCTAACCTAACCTAACCTAACCTAACCTAACCTAACCTAACCTAACCTAACCTAACCTAACCTAACCTAACCTAACCTAACCTAACCTAACCTAACCTAACCTAACCTAACCTAACCTAACCTAACCTAACCTAACCTAACCTAACCTAACCTAACCTAACCTAACCTAACCTAACCTAACCTAACCTAACCTAACCTAACCTAACCTAACCTAACCTAACCTAACCTAACCTAACCTAACCTAACCTAACCTAACCTAACCTAACCTAACCTAACCTAACCTAACCTAACCTAACCTAACCTAACCTAACCTAACCTAACCTAACCTAACCTAACCTAACCTAACCTAACCTAACCTAACCTAACCTAACCTAACCTAACCTAACCTAACCTAACCTAACCTAACCTAACCTAACCTAACCTAACCTAACCTAACCTAACCTAACCTAACCTAACCTAACCTAACCTAACCTAACCTAACCTAACCTAACCTAACTTAACCTAACCTAACCTAACCTAACCTAACCTAACCTAACCTAACCTAACCTAACCTAACCTAACCTAACCTAACCTAACCTAACCTAACCTAACCTAACCTAACCTAACCTAACCTAACCTAACCTAACCTAACCTAACCTAACCTAACCTAACCTAACCTAACCTAACCTAACCTAACCTAACCTAACCTAACCTAACCTAACCTAACCTAACCTAACCTAACCTAACCTAACCTAACCTAACCTAACCTAACCTAACCTAACCTAACCTAACCTAACCTAACCTAACCTAACCTAACCTAACCTAACCTAACCTAACCTAACCTAACCTAACCTAACCTAACCTAACCTAACCTAACCTAACCTAACCTAACCTAACCTAACCTAACCTAACCTAACCTAACCTAACCTAACCTAACCTAACCTAACCTAACCTAACCTAACCTAACCTAACCTAACCTAACCTAACCTAACCTAACCTAACCTAACCTAACCTAACCTAACCTAACCTAACCTAACCTAACCTAACCTAACCTAACCTAACCTAACCTAACCTAACCTAACCTAACCTAACCTAACCTAACCTAACCTAACCTAACCTAACCTAACCTAACCTAACCTAACCTAACCTAACCTAACCTAACCTAACCTAACCTAACCTAACCTAACCTAACCTAACCTAACCTAACCTAACCTAACCTAACCTAACCTAACCTAACCTAACCTAACCTAACCTAACCTAACCTAACCTAACCTAACCTAACCTAACCTAACCTAACCTAACCTAACCTAACCTAACCTAACCTAACCTAACCTAACCTAACCTAACCTAACCTAACCTAACCTAACCTAACCTAACCTAACCTAACCTAACCTAACCTAACCTAACCTAACCTAACCTAACCTAACCTAACCTAACCTAACCTAACCTAACCTAACCTAACCTAACCTAACCTAACCTAACCTAACCTAACCTAACCTAACCTAACCTAACCTAACCTAACCTAACCTAACCTAACCTAACCTAACCTAACCTAACCTAACCTAACCTAACCTAACCTAACCTAACCTAACCTAACCTAACCTAACCTAACCTAACCTAACCTAACCTAACCTAACCTAACCTAACCTAACCTAACCTAACCTAACCTAACCTAACCTAACCTAACCTAACCTAACCTAACCTAACCTAACCTAACCTAACCTAACCTAACCTAACCTAACCTAACCTAACCTAACCTAACCTAACCTAACCTAACCTAACCTAACCTAACCTAACCTAACCTAACCTAACCTAACCTAACCTAACCTAACCTAACCTAACCTAACCTAACCTAACCTAACCTAACCTAACCTAACCTAACCTAACCTAACCTAACCTAACCTAACCTAACCTAACCTAACCTAACCTAACCTAACCTAACCTAACCTAACCTAACCTAACCTAACCTAACCTAACCTAACCTAACCTAACCTAACCTAACCTAACCTAACCTAACCTAACCTAACCTAACCTAACCTAACCTAACCTAACCTAACCTAACCTAACCTAACCTAACCTAACCTAACCTAACCTAACCTAACCTAACCTAACCTAACCTAACCTAACCTAACCTAACCTAACCTAACCTAACCTAACCTAACCTAACCTAACCTAACCTAACCTAACCTAACCTAACCTAACCTAACCTAACCTAACCTAACCTAACCTAACCTAACCTAACCTAACCTAACCTAACCTAACCTAACCTAACCTAACCTAACCTAACCTAACCTAACCTAACCTAACCTAACCTAACCTAACCTAACCTAACCTAACCTAACCTAACCTAACCTAACCTAACCTAACCTAACCTAACCTAACCTAACCTAACCTAACCTATCCTAACCTAACCTAACCTAACCTAACCTAACCTAACCTAACCTAACCTAACCTAACCTAACCTAACCTAACCTAACCTAACCTAACCTAACCTAACCTAACCTAACCTAACCTAACCTAACCTAACCTAACCTAACCTAACCTAACCTAACCTAACCTAACCTAACCTAACCTAACCTAACCTAACCTAACCTAACCTAACCTAACCTAACCTAACCTAACCTAACCTAACCTAACCTAACCTAACCTAACCTAACCTAACCTAACCTAACCTAACCTAACCTAACCTAACCTAACCTAACCTAACCTAACCTAACCTAACCTAACCTAACCTAACCTAACCTAACCTAACCTAACCTAACCTAACCTAACCTAACCTAACCTAACCTAACCTAACCTAACCTAACCTAACCTAACCTAACCTAACCTAACCTAACCTAACCTAACCTAACCTAACCTAACCTAACCTAACCTAACCTAACCTAACCTAACCTAACCTAACCTAACCTAACCTAACCTAACCTAACCTAACCTAACCTAACCTAACCTAACCTAACCTAACCTAACCTAACCTAACCTAACCTAACCTAACCTAACCTAACCTAACCTAACCTAACCTAACCTAACCTAACCTAACCTAACCTAACCTAACCTAACCTAACCTAACCTAACCTAACCTAACCTAACCTAACCTAACCTAACCTAACCTAACCTAACCTAACCTAACCTAACCTAACCTAACCTAACCTAACCTAACCTAACCTAACCTAACCTAACCTAACCTAACCTAACCTAACCTAACCTAACCTAACCTAACCTAACCTAACCTAACCTAACCTAACCTAACCTAACCTAACCTAACCTAACCTAACCTAACCTAACCTAACCTAACCTAACCTAACCTAACCTAACCTAACCTAACCTAACCTAACCTAACCTAACCTAACCTAACCTAACCTAACCTAACCTAACCTAACCTAACCTAACCTAACCTAACCTAACCTAACCTAACCTAACCTAACCTAACCTAACCTAACCTAACCTAACCTAACCTAACCTAACCTAACCTAACCTAACCTAACCTAACCTAACCTAACCTAACCTAACCTAACCTAACCTAACCTATCCTAACCTAGCCTAACCTAACCTAACCTAACCTAACCTAACCTAACCTAACCTAACCTAACCTAACCTAACCTAACCTAACCTAACCTAACCTAACCTAACCTAACCTAACCTAACCTAACCTAACCTAACCTAACCTAACCTAACCTAACCTAACCTAACCTAACCTAACCTAACCTAACCTAACCTAACCTAACCTAACCTAACCTAACCTAACCTAACCTAACCTAACCTAACCTAACCTAACCTAACCTAACCTAACCTAACCTAACCTAACCTAACCTAACCTAACCTAACCTAACCTAACCTAACCTAACCTAACCTAACCTAACCTAACCTAACCTAACCTAACCTAACCTAACCTAACCTAACCTAACCTAACCTAACCTAACCTAACCTAACCTAACCTAACCTAACCTAACCTAACCTAACCTAACCTAACCTAACCTAACCTAACCTAACCTAACCTAACCTAACCTAACCTAACCTAACCTAACCTAACCCAGATTAAGAAAAGCCAAGGACAGGAGGGTTATCGTGGGATGTGGCACAAGAGAGGAGAAGGAAAGAGTGGTGCAAAGATTAAAAAAGGCGGACCTCCGGGTCGAAGATATGAAAAATAGGGACCCACTGGTGATCCTGAAGGACGTCCTCCAGTATAACACTGATGAGGACGTCCTTCAGGCACTACAAACACAAAATTCCAATCTTCTTAAACATATTCAAAAGGAGGAGGTCCGCATAGAAGTCAGGTATAGAAAAAAAGTAAAAAACCCTCTCTTGTGCCACATCATTCTCAGGGTGTCCCCGAAAGTGTGGTCGGTACTAGTGGAGGCGGGCACGGTGCGCGTGGACCTACAGCGAGTAAAAGTGGCTGACCAGTCCCCGCTCACCCAGTGCTCAGCGTGCCTCGGGTACGGGCACAGCAGGCGGTTCTGCAAGGAGCCCCAAACGAGGTGCAGCCACTGCGGGGAGGATCACCTAAAGGTGGACTGCCCAAAGTGGCAGGCAGGAACCCTGCCCTCCTGCTGCAACTGTGCACAGACCGGGCTGGACGCGGCTCACAACGCGTTCGCCCCGGAGTGCACGGTGCGCCGTAAGTGGGAGGCCTTGGCCAGGGCAACGGTAGCTTATTGCTAAAGTTGCCCTGGGCGAGACCGGAACCACCGTGAGGTCCTACCGAGTGTTCCAGGCGAATCTGCAACGCAAACAACTCGCCACACAGGAGCTCTTGCTCGAGGCCACCAGCAGAAAGGTAGCCCTAGCGCTGGTCCAGGAGCCGTATGTTGGAAGGTCCGGCTCGATGCGAGACTACGCGGGCGCGCGCGTATTCCAGAGTGCCAACCGGGGGGGCGGACATGTCAAAGCCGCAATCGTTGTGTTCGACGATGACATGGCCGTGACCCTGGACTCCAGCCTTACCACCAACAATATCGTGGTGGTGAGAATCGGAACAGGTGCCTGGGAGATGTGCGCGGTCTCGTTCTACTTCGAGCCGGATCAGCCAATGGAGCCATACCTGGATCAGCTGGTGGCAGTGGTCACGAGCGTGGGCTCCCGTTACGTGGTGGTGGGTGGCGACGCGAACGCCTGGAACACCTGGTGGGGCAGCACGAAAACGGACAGCAGAGGGGAGGCATTCTTTGGGGCTCTTGAAGAGCTTGACTTGCAGGTGCTCAATCGGGGTAACGTCCCTACCTTCGACGTGATTAGAGGACTCAAACGGTACTCTAGTTGCGTCGATGTTACGGCGTGCTCCCCGGACGCGCTCCTGTTGGTGGCTGACTGGATGGTGGATGACGGCGTGACGAGCTCAGACCACAACACTATTACGTTCCGTATCAACCTGAAAAAAGACAGAGAAGCAATAGTAACTAGGACCACGCGGCGATTCAACACTAAAAAGGCAAACTGGGATGAGTTTCAGTCGAAGCTCACCCAGCTGCAAGAGTCAAATCTCATCAAAATCGGTGATATAGAGAAGATCGATAACGTAGTCGACCTCGAAAAGAGTGTTGAATCATATAACAAAACAGTCGTGGCGGCATGCGAAGCAAGCATGCCGATCAGGAAGGGTACGGAGCGTCTTAGTCTACCTTGGTGGAATGACGAGCTCGCCGCGATGAAACGTGGGGTCAACACCAAAAAGCGGCGCATTCGTTGCGCCGCTCCGGTCCGTCGCGACAGGGTTGTGCGTGAGTACCTGCAAGCCAAGGAGAACTACGAGTCGCATGCTGTAGCAGCACAGATAGCCAGCTGGAAGGCTTTCTGTGAGCGTCAGGACAAGGAGGGACTATGGGACGGGATATACAGGGTCATAGGTAGAACCGCAGTGAGGAGAGAAGATCTCCCACTCGTTCTTAACGGTAAAACCTATGACCCCAGCGAATCGGCGGCACTGTTGGCGGGGATTTTCTACCCCGGGGATCTTGGGGAGGAAGATAACGCGGAACACAAGCGTACGAGGCGCGTCGCTGAACAAGTAAACGTGTGGACTCCAAATGAATATTTGGACCCACCGTTTACCTCTGTCGAACTGAGCGATGCCGCCTCGAGCTTCAACCCCAAGAAGGCCCCCGGGTCGGACGGTCTTACCGCCGACATATGCCAGCGTGCCATATCGCTAAACCCCGGCGCGTTCCTCGCTCTGACCAATAAATGCCTAGAACTGGGTTACTTTCCGATCATATGGAAGGAGGCCGTTGTGATAGTCCTCCGAAAACCAGCAAAGGAGGACTACACCAACCCCAAGGCCTATCGTCCGATCGGTTTGTTGCCCGTTCTGGGCAAGATCTTCGAGAAGATGGTTGTCAATCGCGTCAAATGGCACATCCTGCCCGGGATCAGTACTCGCCAGTACGGCTTTATGCCCCAGAGAAGCACCGAAGACGCCCTCTACGCCCTGATGGACCACGTTTACAAGAATCTCAAAGCGAAGAGACTTGTAACAGTGGTTTCGCTGGACATAGAGGGGGCCTTCGATAGCGCCTGGTGGCCGGCCATCAGAGTCAGACTGGCTGAGGAAAAGTGTCCCGTGAACGTCCGCAGGGTGATTGACAGCTATCTTCGCGAGCGAAAGGTCACAGTGAGGTATGCGGGAGCCGAACACATGCGCAACACCACCAAAGGCTGTGTTCAAGGCTCCATCGGGGGTCCCGTCCTGTGGAACCTCTTGTTGGATCCACTACTGCAGGGCCTGGGAGGGCGGGGAGAGTACTGTCAGGCTTTTGCCGACGATGTTATCCTCGTCTTCGACGGCGATACGGGGCTGGAGGTCTCGAGACGGGCCAATGCCGCTCTCGCCTATGTCCGGGAGTGGGGAGTTCGTAATAAGCTGAGGTTCGCACCGCACAAAACCAAGGCGATGGTGCTAACCAACAAGCTAAAGTACGACTCTCCGCTCCTGACCATGGGGGGGATCGACATTGGTCTGTCCAGCGAAATAAAGATCCTGGGGCTCACTATCGACAGCAAGCTAACCTTCAACTCTCATGTAAGTAATACTTGCATGAGAGTTCAAGGTCTCTACAAGCAGCTGTCGAGAGCCGCCAGGGTAAGCTGGGGCCTCCATCCCCAAATCATAAAGACTATTTATACCGCAGTGGTGGAGCCAATAGTCCTGTACGCTGCCTGTGCCTGGGCGCCTGCCGCTTCAAAGCTCGGAGTGCGGAAGCGTTTGGGAGCTCTCCAAAGGGGCTTTGCGCAGAAGATGACCAAGTCGTACCGGACCGTCTCCCTGAACTCGGCCATGGTGCTGGCTGGGATACTCCCCTTGGATCTTAGGATCCAAGAGGCCTCGGCATTGTACGAGGCCAAGAGGGGAGTGTCCCAGCGAGTACTCGGGGACAGGGAGATGGAAGTGAGGGTGCCGTACTGTGGGCGACCACACCCGGCGGAGAGGACGTGCCTGCAGTTTACCAGCCTCGTGGACCGAGAAGACCTTGAGAACAACAACACTCAAGCAGTGCGCATCTTTACCGATGGCAGTAAAATTGACGGCAAGGTGGGGGCCTCGCTTTCCATATGGAATCACGAGGCCGAAACCAAAGCCGTCAAGCTAAAGTTGGGTGCGCACTGCTCGGTCTACCAGGCTGAGCTCCTTGCCCTAGATAGGGCTGCCTCTCTCGCGACGAGCCGCCCCGAAAGCTCCATCGGCATATACACCGACTCAAGATCATCCCTTGAGTCGGTGGTCGGGCGCAAATCCCTCCATCCCCTGGTAGCAGGCATTATCGACAATCTGGAGATATGTCGCACCCGGAACAAGGAAGTATCCTTGTTCTGGGTGAAAGCGCATGCAGGGTTGGAGGGAAATGAAAGAGCCGATGAGCTCGCGAAAGAGGCAGCTCTAGGCTTAAGGAGAAAACCGGACTATGACCGATGCCCGGTTTCGTTTGTCAAGCGACTGCTCCGCGAGGGATCGCTTGACGAATGGAACCGGAGGTATACGTCCGAAGAGACTGCGGGCACCACGAAGGTCTTCTTGCCGGATGTGCGGTTCGCACATCGTGTGGTCAAGCACATAGACCGCAGTATGGTGCTCACTCAGGTCTTGACTGGTCATGGTGGGTTTGCGGAGTACCTGCACAGATTCAAACGCAGTGACAACCCGGGTTGCGTGTGCGGGAGCGGTGCATCAGAATCGATCTTGCATCTTCTGATGGACTGCCCCCAGCACGAAGCGGCCCGGGAAGACCTACAACAGGTACTGCGGATGAAGCTGTGCAGGAGCTCCGTGCCCACAATTCTGGGTGAGGCCTCTGGCAGAGATGCGTTCCTAGAGTACGCGAGCAGGATAGCGAAAATTGCTATTGCGAGGAACAGAACAACCGATAGAGATGCATAGTGCCTCTTATATCGTCAGCATATACAGATGGCACTATCATATAAGTCAGGTTGTTCTGTTGCTCGCAAAAGCCGGGAGAAATTCGCTGTCCTGCGAACTCCGTACTCCGAGCTTTGGAGCTCTGAAGCACTTTATCGACCACACCTTCGTTAGTTTATAAGTTAGCCATAAGTGATTTTAATGTTTTTAATTAATTATTAGACCTTGTAAAAAATTTGCTTATGTGTGTTATGGTAATTTTGTATAAATTTTTAATTGTATTTTATCCAGTTTTAAATTGTAATTTTATTGTAGTTTTAAATTAATTTAATTGTTTATTTTGTGTTAATTGTTCTATTGTATTGATTTTATCTTAAATAAAGGCAAACAAGGTCTCTTTTTCTCGAAAGAGGACACCCTGCTAACGCCCTGTGATGACGGGTGCGTATAAAAAAAAAAAAAAAAAAAAAAAAAAAAACCTAACCTAACCTAACCTAACCTAACCTAACCTAACCTAACCTAACCTAACCTAACCTAACCTAACCTAACCTAACCTAACCTAACCTAACCTAACCTAACCTAACCTAACCTAACCTAACCTAACCTAACCTAACCTAACCTAACCTAACCTAACCTAACCTAACCTAACCTAACCTAACCTAACCTAACCTAACCTAACCTAACCTAACCTAACCTAACCTAACCTAACCTAACCTAACCTAACCTAACCTAACCTAACCTAACCTAACCTAACCTAACCTAACCTAACCTAACCTAACCTAACCTAACCTAACCTAACCTAACCTAACCTAACCTAACCTAACCTAACCTAACCTAACCTAACCTAACCTAACCTAACCTAACCTAACCTAACCTAACCTAACCTAACCTAACCTAACCTAACCTAACCTAACCTAACCTAACCTAACCTAACCTAACCTAACCTAACCTAACCTAACCTAACCTAACCTAACCTAACCTAACCTAACCTAACCTAACCTAACCTAACCTAACCTAACCTAACCTAACCTAACCTAACCTAACCTAACCTAACCTAACCTAACCTAACCTAACCTAACCTAACCTAACCTAACCTAACCTAACCTAACCTAACCTAACCTAACCTAACCTAACCTAACCTAACCTAACCTAACCTAACCTAACCTAACCTAACCTAACCTAACCTAACCTAACCTAACCTAACCTAACCTAACCTAACCTAACCTAACCTAACCTAACCTAACCTAACCTAACCTAACCTAACCTAACCTAACCTAACCTAACCTAACCTAACCTAACCTAACCTAACCTAACCTAACCTAACCTAACCTAACCTAACCTAACCTAACCTAACCTAACCTAACCTAACCTAACCTAACCTAACCTAACCTAACCTAACCTAACCTAACCTAACCTAACCTAACCTAACCTAACCTAACCTAACCTAACCTAACCTAACCTAACCTAACCTAACCTAACCTAACCTAACCTAACCTAACCTAACCTAACCTAACCTAACCTAACCTAACCTAACCTAACCTAACCTAACCTAACCTAACCTAACCTAACCTAACCTAACCTAACCTAACCTAACCTAACCTAACCTAACCTAACCTAACCTAACCTAACCTAACCTAACCTAACCTAACCTAACCTAACCTAACCTAACCTAACCTAACCTAACCTAACCTAACCTAACCTAACCTAACCTAACCTAACCTAACCTAACCTAACCTAACCTAACCTAACCTAACCTAACCTAACCTAACCTAACCTAACCTAACCTAACCTAACCTAACCTAACCTAACCTAACCTAACCTAACCTAACCTAACCTAACCTAACCTAACCTAACCTAACCTAACCTAACCTAACCTAACCTAACCTAACCTAACCTAACCTAACCTAACCTAACCTAACCTAACCTAACCTAACCTAACCTAACCTAACCTAACCTAACCTAACCTAACCTAACCTAACCTAACCTAACCTAACCTAACCTAACCTAACCTAACCTAACCTAACCTAACCTAACCTAACCTAACCTAACCTAACCTAACCTAACCTAACCTAACCTAACCTAACCTAACCTAACCTAACCTAACCTAACCTAACCTAACCTAACCTAACCTAACCTAACCTAACCTAACCTAACCTAACCTAACCTAACCTAACCTAACCTAACCTAACCTAACCTAACCTAACCTAACCTAACCTAACCTAACCTAACCTAACCTAACCTAACCTAACCTAACCTAACCTAACCTAACCTAACCTAACCTAACCTAACCTAACCTAACCTAACCTAACCTAACCTAACCTAACCTAACCTAACCTAACCTAACCTAACCTAACCTAACCTAACCTAACCTAACCTAGCCTAACCTAACCTAACCTAACCTAACCTAACCTAACCTAACCTAACCTAACCTAACCTAACCTAACCTAACCTAACCTAACCTAACCTAACCTAACCTAACCTAACCTAACCTAACCTAACCTAACCTAACCTAACCTAACCTAACCTAACCTAACCTAACCTAACCTAACCTAACCTAACCTAACCTAACCTAACCTAACCTAACCTAACCTAACCTAACCTAACCTAACCTAACCTAACCTAACCTAACCTAACCTAACCTAACCTAACCTAACCTAACCTAACCTAACCTAACCTAACCTAACCTAACCTAACCTAACCTAACCTAACCTAACCTAACCTAACCTAACCTAACCTAACCTAACCTAACCTAACCTAACCTAACCTAACCTAACCTAACCTAACCTAACCTAACCTAACCTAACCTAACCTAACCTAACCTAACCTAACCTAACCTAACCTAACCTAACCTAACCTAACCTAACCTAACCTAACCTAACCTAACCTAACCTAACCTAACCTAACCTAACCTAACCTAACCTAACCTAACCTAACCTAACCTAACCTAACCTAACCTAACCTAACCTAACCTAACCTAACCTAACCTAACCTAACCTAACCTAACCTAACCTAACCTAACCTAACCTAACCTAACCTAACCTAACCTAACCTAACCTAACCTAACCTAACCTAACCTAACCTAACCTAACCTAACCTAACCTAACCTAACCTAACCTAACCTAACCTAACCTAACCTAACCTAACCTAACCTAACCTAACCTAACCTAACCTAACCTAACCTAACCTAACCTAACCTAACCTAACCTAACCTAACCTAACCTAACCTAACCTAACCTAACCTAACCTAACCTAACCTAACCTAACCTAACCTAACCTAACCTAACCTAACCTAACCTAACCTAACCTAACCTAACCTAACCTATCCTAACCTAACCTAACCTAACCTAACCTAACCTAACCTAACCTAACCTAACCTAACCTAACCTAACCTAACCTAACCTAACCTAACCTAACCTAACCTAACCTAACCTAACCTAACCTAACCTAACCTAACCTAACCTAACCTAACCTAACCTAACCTAACCTAACCTAACCTAACCTAACCTAACCTAACCTAACCTAACCTAACCTAACCTAACCTAACCTAACCTAACCTAACCTAACCTAACCTAACCTAACCTAACCTAACCTAACCTAACCTAACCTAACCTAACCTAACCTAACCTAACCTAACCTAACCTAACCTAACCTAACCTAACCTAACCTAACCTAACCTAACCTAACCTAACCTAACCTAACCTAACCTAACCTAACCTAACCTAACCTAACCTAACCTAACCTAACCTAACCTAACCTAACCTAACCTAACCTAACCTAACCTAACCTAACCTAACCTAACCTAACCTAACCTAACCTAACCTAACCTAACCTAACCTAACCTAACCTAACCTAACCTAACCTAACCTAACCTAACCTAACCTAACCTAACCTAACCTAACCTAACCTAACCTAACCTAACCTAACCTAACCTAACCTAACCTAACCTAACCTAACCTAACCTAACCTAACCTAACCTAACCTAACCTAACCTAACCTAACCTAACCTAACCTAACCTAACCTAACCTAACCTAACCTAACCTAACCTAACCTAACCTAACCTAACCTAACCTAACCTAACCTAACCTAACCTAACCTAACCTAACCTAACCTAACCTAACCTAACCTAACCTAACCTAACCTAACCTAACCTAACCTAACCTAACCTAACCTAACCTAACCTAACCTAACCTAACCTAACCTAACCTAACCTAACCTAACCTAACCTAACCTAACCTAACCTAACCTAACCTAACCTAACCTAACCTAACCTAACCTAACCTAACCTAACCTAACCTAACCTAACCTAACCTAACCTAACCTAACCTAACCTAACCTAACCTAACCTAACCTAACCTAACCTAACCTAACCTAACCTAACCTAACCTAACCTAACCTAACCTAACCTAACCTAACCTAACCTAACCTAACCTAACCTAACCTAACCTAACCTAACCTAACCTAACCTAACCTAACCTAACCTAACCTAACCTAACCTAACCTAACCTAACCTAACCTAACCTAACCTAACCTAACCTAACCTAACCTAACCTAACCTAACCTAACCTAACCTAACCTAACCTAACCTAACCTAACCTAACCTAACCTAACCTAACCTAACCTAACCTAACCTAACCTAACCTAACCTAACCTAACCTAACCTAACCTAACCTAACCTAACCTAACCTAACCTAACCTAACCTAACCTAACCTAACCTAACCTAACCTAACCTAACCTAACCTAACCTAACCTAACCTAACCTAACCTAACCTAACCTAACCTAACCTAACCTAACCTAACCTAACCTAACCTAACCTAACCTAACCTAACCTAACCTAACCTAACCTAACCTAACCTAACCTAACCTAACCTAACCTAACCTAACCTAACCTAACCTAACCTAACCTAACCTAACCTAACCTAACCTAACCTAACCTAACCTAACCTAACCTAACCTAACCTAACCTAACCTAACCTAACCTAACCTAACCTAACCTAACCTAACCTAACCTAACCTAACCTAACCTAACCTAACCTAACCTAACCTAACCTAACCTAACCTAACCTAACCTAACCTAACCTAACCTAACCTAACCTAACCTAACCTAACCTAACCTAACCTAACCTAACCTAACCTAACCTAACCTAACCTAACCTAACCTAACCTAACCTAACCTAACCTAACCTAACCTAACCTAACCTAACCTAACCTAACCTAACCTAACCTAACCTAACCTAACCTAACCTAACCTAACCTAACCTAACCTAACCTAACCTAACCTAACCTAACCTAACCTAACCTAACCTAACCTAACCTAACCTAACCTAACCTAACCTAACCTAACCTAACCTAACCTAACCTAACCTAACCTAACCTAACCTAACCTAACCTAACCTAACCTAACCTAACCTAACCTAACCTAACCTAACCTAACCTAACCTAACCTAACCTAACCTAACCTAACCTAACCTAACCTAACCTAACCTAACCTAACCTAACCTAACCTAACCTAACCTAACCTAACCTAACCTAACCTAACCTAACCTAACCTAACCTAACCTAACCTAACCTAACCTAACCTAACCTAACCTAACCTAACCTAACCTAACCTAACCTAACCTAACCTAACCTAACCTAACCTAACCTAACCTAACCTAACCTAACCTAACCTAACCTAACCTAACCTAACCTAACCTAACCTAACCTAACCTAACCTAACCTAACCTAACCTAACCTAACCTAACCTAACCTAACCTAACCTAACCTAACCTAACCTAACCTAACCTAACCTAACCTAACCTAACCTAACCTAACCTAACCTAACCTAACCTAACCTAACCTAACCTAACCTAACCTAACCTAACCTAACCTAACCTAACCTAACCTAACCTAACCTAACCTAACCTAACCTAACCTAACCTAACCTAACCTAACCTAACCTAACCTAACCTAACCTAACCTAACCTAACCTAACCTAACCTAACCTAACCTAACCTAACCTAACCTAACCTAACCTAACCTAACCTAACCTAACCTAACCTAACCTAACCTAACCTAACCTAACCTAACCTAACCTAACCTAACCTAACCTAACCTAACCTAACCTAACCTAACCTAACCTAACCTAACCTAACCTAACCTAACCTAACCTAACCTAACCTAACCTAACCTAACCTAACCTAACCTAACCTAACCTAACCTAACCTATCCTAACCTAACCTAACCTAACCTAACCTAACCTAACCTAACCTAACCTAACCTAACCTAACCTAACCTAACCTAACCTAACCTAACCTAACCTAACCTAACCTAACCTAACCTAACCTAACCTAACCTAACCTAACCTAACCTAACCTAACCTAACCTAACCTAACCTAACCTAACCTAACCTAACCTAACCTAACCTAACCTAACCTAACCTAACCTAACCTAACCTAACCTAACCTAACCTAACCTAACCTAACCTAACCTAACCTAACCTAACCTAACCTAACCTAACCTAACCTAACCTAACCTAACCTAACCTAACCTAACCTAACCTAACCTAACCTAACCTAACCTAACCTAACCTAACCTAACCTAACCTAACCTAACCTAACCTAACCTAACCTAACCTAACCTAACCTAACCTAACCTAACCTAACCTAACCTAACCTAACCTAACCTAACCTAACCTAACCTAACCTAACCTAACCTAACCTAACCTAACCTAACCTAACCTAACCTAACCTAACCTAACCTAACCTAACCTAACCTAACCTAACCTAACCTAACCTAACCTAACCTAACCTAACCTAACCTAACCTAACCTAACCTAACCTAACCTAACCTAACCTAACCTAACCTAA
>OV743326.1:25000-30000 GCA_928268935.1 Lasiommata megera
ACT
Organism: Lasiommata megera; assembly: GCA_928268935.1. Lineage (NCBI taxonomy): Eukaryota > Metazoa > Arthropoda > Insecta > Lepidoptera > Nymphalidae > Lasiommata > Lasiommata megera. The sequence continues at coordinate 25,004 of OV743326.1, forward strand.
GTTGGCGGGGATTTTCTACCCCGGGGATCTTGGGGAGGAAGATAACGCGGAACACAAGCGTACGAGGCGCGTCGCTGAACAAGTAAACGTGTGGACTCCAAATGAATATTTGGACCCACCGTTTACCTCTGTCGAACTGAGCGACGCCGCCTCGAGCTTCAACCCCAAGAAGGCCCCCGGGTCGGACGGTCTTACCGCCGACATATGCCAGCGTGCCATATCGCTAAACCCCGGCGCGTTCCTCGCTCTGACCAATAAATGCCTAGAACTGGGTTACTTTCCGATCATATGGAAGGAGGCCGTTGTGATAGTCCTCCGAAAACCAGCAAAGGAGGACTACACCAACCCCAAGGCCTATCGTCCGATCGGTTTGTTGCCCGTTCTGGGCAAGATCTTCGAGAAGATGGTTGTCAATCGCGTCAAATGGCACATCCTGCCCGGGATCAGTACTCGCCAGTACGGCTTTATGCCCCAGAGAAGCACCGAAGACGCCCTCTACGCCTTGATGGACCACGTTTACAAGAATCTCAAAGCGAAGAGACTTGTAACCGTGGTTTCGCTGGACATAGAGGGGGCCTTCGATAGCGCCTGGTGGCCGGCCATCAGAGTCAGACTGGCTGAGGAAAAGTGTCCCGTGAACGTCCGCAGGGTGATTGACAGCTATCTTCGCGAGCGAAAGGTCACAGTGAGGTATGCGGGAGCCGAACACATGCGCAACACCACCAAAGGCTGTGTTCAAGGCTCCATCGGGGGTCCCGTTCTGTGGAACCTCTTATTGGATCCACTACTGCAGGGCCTGGGAGGGCGGGGAGAGTATTGTCAGGCTTTTGCCGACGATGTTATCCTCGTCTTCGACGGCGATACGGGGTTGGAGGTCTCGAGACGGGCCAATGCCGCTCTCGCCTATGTCCGGGAGTGGGGAGTTCGTAATAAGCTGAGGTTCGCACCGCACAAAACCAAGGCGATGGTGCTAACCAATAAGCTAAAGTACGACTCTCCGCTCCTGACCATGGGAGGGATCGACATTGGTCTGTCCAGCGAAATAAAGATCCTTGGGCTCACTATCGACAGCAAGCTAACCTTCAACTCTCATGTAAGTAATACTTGCATGAGAGTTCAAGGTCTCTATAAGCAGCTGTCGAGAGCCGCCAGGGTAAGCTGGGGCCTCCATCCCCAAATCATAAAGACAATTTATACTGCAGTGGTGGAGCCAATAGTCCTGTACGCTGCCTGTGCCTGGGCGCCGGCCGCTTCAAAGCTCGGAGTGCGGAAGCGTTTGGGAGCTCTCCAAAGGGACTTTGCGCAGAAAATGACCAAGTCGTACCGGACCGTCTCCCTGAACTCGGCCATGGTGCTGGCTGGGATACTCCCCTTGGATCTTAGGATCCAAGAGGCCTCGGCATTGTACGAGGCCAAGAGGGGAGTGTCCCGGCGAGTACTCGGGGACAGGGAGATGGAAGTGAGGGTGCCGTACTGTGGGCGACCACACCCGGCAGAGAGGACGTGCCTGCAGTTTACCAGCCTGGTGGACCGAGAAGACCTTGAGAACAACAACACTCAAGCAGTGCGCATCTTTACCGATGGCAGTAAAATTGACGGCAAGGTGGGGGCCTCGCTTTCCATATGGAATCACGAGGCCGAAACCAAAGCCGTCAAGCTAAAGTTGGGTGCGCACTGCTCGGTCTACCAGGCTGAGCTCCTTGCCCTAGATAGGGCTGCCTCTCTCGCGACGAGCCGCCCCGAAAGCTCCATCGGCATATACACCGACTCAAGATCATCCCTTGAGTCGGTGGTCGGGCGCAAATCCCTCCATCCCCTGGTAGCAGGCATTATCGACAATCTGGAGATATGTCGCACCCGGAACAAGGAAGTATCCTTGTTCTGGGTGAAAGCGCATGCAGGGTTGGAGGGAAATGAAAGAGCCGATGAGCTCGCGAAAGAGGCGGCTCTAGGCTTAAAGAGAAAACCGGACTATGACCGATGCCCGGTTTCGTTTGTCAAGCGACTACTCCGCGAGGGGTCGCTTGACGAATGGAACCGGAGGTATACGTCCGAAGAGACTGCGGGCACCACGAAGGTCTTCTTGCCGGACGTGCGGTTCGCACATCGTGTGGTCAAGCACATAGACCGCAGTATGGTGCTCACTCAGGTCTTGACTGGTCATGGTGGGTTTGCGGAGTACCTGCACAGATTCAAACGCAGTGAAAACCCGGGTTGCGTGTGCGGGAGCGGTGCATCAGAATCGATCTTGCATCTTCTGATGGACTGCCCCCAGCACGAAGCGGCCCGGGAAGACCTACAACAGGTACTGCGGATGAAGCTGTGCAGGAGCTCCGTGCCCACAATTCTGGGTGAGGCCTCTGGCAGAGATGCGTTCCTAGAGTACGCGAGCAGGATAGCGAAAATTGCTATTGCGAGGAACAGAACAACCGATAGAGATGCATAGTGCCTCTTATATCGTCAGCATATACAGATGGCACTATCATATAAATCAGGTTGTTCTGTTGCTCGCAAAAGCCGGGAGAAATTCGCTGTCCTGCGAACTCCGTACTCCGAGCTTTGAAGCACTTAGACCACACCTTCGTTTAGTTTTAAGATAGACTTAAGAGATTTTAATGTTTTTAATTAATTATTAGACCTTGTAAAAATTTGCTTATGTGTGTTATGGTAATTTTGTAAAAATTTTTAATTGTATTTTATCTAGTTTTAAATTGTAATTGTATTGTAGTTTAAATTAATGTAATTGTTTATTTTGTTTTAATTGCTTTACTGTATTGATTTTATCTTAAATAAAGGAAAACAAGGTCTCTTTTTCTCGAAAGAGGACACCCTGCCAACGCCCTGTGATGACGGGTGCGTGTTAAAAAAAAAAAAAAAAAAAAAAAAAACCTAACCTAACCTAACCTAACCTAACCTAACCTAACCTAACCTAACCTAACCTAACCTAACCTAACCTAACCTAACCTAACCTAACCTAACCTAACCTAACCTAACCTAACCTAACCTAACCTAACCTAACCTAACCTAACCTAACCTAACCTAACCTAACCTAACCTAACCTAACCTAACCTAACCTAACCTAACCTAACCTAACCTAACCTAACCTAACCTAACCTAACCTAACCTAACCTACCTAACCTAACCTAACCTAACCTAACCTAACCTAACCTAACCTAACCTAACCTAACCTAACCTAACCTAACCTAACCTAACCTAACCTAACCTAACCTAACCTAACCTAACCTAACCTAACCTAACCTAACCTAACCTAACCTAACCTAACCTAACCTAACCTAACCTAACCTAACCTAAACCTAACCTAACCTAACCTAACCTAACCTAACCTAACCTAACCTAACCTAACCTAACCTAACCTAACCTAACCTAACCTAACCTAACCTAACCTAACCAACCTAACCTAACCTAACCTAACCTAACCTAACCTAACCTAACCTAACCTAACCTAACCTAACCTAACCTAACCTAACCTAACCTAAACCTAACCTAACCTAACCTAACCTAACCTAACCTAACCTAACCTAACCTAACCTAACCTAACCTAACCTAACCTAACCTAACCTAACCTAACCTAACCTAACCTAACCTAACCTAACCTAACCTAACCTAACCTAACCTAACCTAACCTAACCTAACCTAACCTAACCTAACCTAACCTAACCTAACCTAACCTAACCTAACCTAACCTAACCTAACCTAACCGACAGCAAGCTAACCTTCAACTCTCATGTAAGTAATACTTGCATGAGAGTTCAAGGTCTCTACAAGCAGCTGTCGAGAGCCGCCAGGGTAAGCTGGGGCCTCCATCCCCAAATCATAAAGACTATTTATACTGCAGTGGTGGAGCCAATAGTCCTGTACGCTGCCTGTGCCTGGGCGCCTGCCGCTTCAAAGCTCGGAGTGCGGAAGCGTTTGGGTGCTCTCCAAAGGGGCTTTGCGCAGAAAATGACCAAGTCGTACCGGACCGTCTCCCTGAACTCGGCCATGGTGCTGGCTGGGATACTCCCCTTGGATCTTAGGATCCAAGAGGCCTCGGCGTTGTACGAGGCCAAAAGGGGAGTGTCCCAGCGAGTACTCGGGGACAGGGAGATGGAGGGGAGGGTGCCGTACTGTGGGCGACCACACCCGGCGGAGAGGACGTGCCTGCAGTTTACCAGCCTGGTGGAACGAGAAGACCTTGAGAACAACAACACTCAAGCAGTGCGCATCTTTACCGATGGCAGTAAAATTGACGGCAAGGTGGGGGCCTCGCTTTCCATATGGAATCACGAGGCCGAAACCAAAGCCGTCAAGCTAAAGTTGGGTGCGCACTGCTCGGTCTACCAGGCTGAGCTCCTTGCCCTAGATAGGGCTGCCTCTCTCGCGACGAGCCGCCCCGAAAGCTCCATCGGTATATACACCGACTCAAGATCATCCCTTGAGTCGGTGGTCGGGCGCAAATCCCTCCATCCCCTGGTAGCAGGCATAGTCGGCAATCTAGAGATATGTCGCACCCAGAACAAGGAAGTATCCTTGTTCTGGGTGAAAGCGCATGCAGGGTTGGAGGGAAATGAAAGAGCCGATGAGCTCGCGAAAGAGGCGGCTCTAGGCTTAAGGAGAAAACCGGACTATGACCGATGCCCGGTTTCGTTTGTCAAGCGACTACTCCGCGAGGAGTCGCTCGACGAATGGAACCGGAGGTATACGTCCGAAGAGACTGCGGGCACCACGAAGGTCTTCTTGCCGGATGTGCGGTTCGCACATCGTGTGGTCAAGCACATAGACCGCAGTATGGTGCTCACTCAGGTCTTGACTGGTCATGGTGGGTTTGCGGAGTACCTGCACAGATTCAAACGCAGTGACAACCCGGGTTGCGTGTGCGGGAGCGGTGCATCAGAATCGATCCTGCATCTTCTGATGGACTGCCCCCAGCACGAAGCGGCCCGGGAAGACCTACAACAGGTGCTGCGGATGAATCTGTGCAGGGGCTCCGTACCCAC
>OV743326.1:32500-227227 GCA_928268935.1 Lasiommata megera
CTAACCTAACCTAACCTAACCTAACCTAACCTAACCTAACCTAACCTAACCTAACCTAACCTAACCTAACCTAACCTAACCTAACCTAACCTAACCTAACCTAACCTAACCTAACCTAACCTAACCTAACCTAACCTAACCTAACCTAACCTAACCTAACCTAACCTAACCTAACCTAACCTAACCTAACCTAACCTAACCTAACCTAACCTAACCTAACCTAACCTAACCTAACCTAACCTAACCTAACCTAACCTAACCTAACCTAACCTAACCTAACCTAACCTAACCTAACCTAACCTAACCTAACCTAACCTAACCTAACCTAACCTAACCTAACCTAACCTAACCTAACCTAACCTAACCTAACCTAACCTAACCTAACCTAACCTAACCTAACCTAACCTAACCTAACCTAACCTAACCTAACCTAACCTAACCTAACCTAACCTAACCTAACCTAACCTAACCTAACCTAACCTAACCTAACCTAACCTAACCTAACCTAACCTAACCTAACCTAACCTAACCTAACCTAACCTAACCTAACCTAACCTAACCTAACCTAACCTAACCTAACCTAACCTAACCTAACCTAACCTAACCTAACCTAACCTAACCTAACCTAACCTAACCTAACCTAACCTAACCTAACCTAACCTAACCTAACCTAACCTAACCTAACCTAACCTAACCTAACCTAACCTAACCTAACCTAACCTAACCTAACCTAACCTAACCTAACCTAACCTAACCTAACCTAACCTAACCTAACCTAACCTAACCTAACCTAACCTAACCTAACCTAACCTAACCTAACCTAACCTAACCTAACCTAACCTAACCTAACCTAACCTAACCTAACCTAACCTAACCTAACCTAACCTAACCTAACCTAACCTAACCTAACCTAACCTAACCTAACCTAACCTAACCTAACCTAACCTAACCTAACCTAACCTAACCTAACCTAACCTAACCTAACCTAACCTAACCTAACCTAACCTAACCTAACCTAACCTAACCTAACCTAACCTAACCTAACCTAACCTAACCTAACCTAACCTAACCTAACCTAACCTAACCTAACCTAACCTAACCTAACCTAACCTAACCTAACCTAACCTAACCTAACCTAACCTAACCTAACCTAACCTAACCTAACCTAACCTAACCTAACCTAACCTAACCTAACCTAACCTAACCTAACCTAACCTAACCTAACCTAACCTAACCTAACCTAACCTAACCAGGGTAGCCATAAACGCAAAAGAAACGGGGGTACAAGTAGACAGAATAAGAAAAGCCAAGGACAGGAGGGTTATCGTGGGATGTGGCACAAGAGAGGAGAAGGAAAGAGTGGTGCAAAGATTAAAAAAGGCGGACCTCCGGGTCGAAGATATGAAAAATAGGGACCCACTGGTGATCCTGAAGGACGTCCTCCAGTATAACACTGATGAGGACGTCCTTCAGGCACTACAAACACAAAATTCCAATCTTCTTAAACATATTCAAAAGGAGGAGGTCCGCATAGAAGTCAGGTATAGAAAAAAAGTAAAAAACCCTCTCTTGTGCCACATCATTCTCAGGGTGTCCCCGAAGGTGTGGTCGGTACTAGTGGAGGCGGGCACGGTGCGCGTGGACCTACAGCGAGTAAAAGTGGCTGACCAGTCCCCGCTCACCCAGTGCTCAGCGTGCCTCGGGTACGGGCACAGCAGGCGGTTCTGCAAGGAGCCCCAAACGAGGTGCTGCCACTGCGGGGAGGATCACCTAAAGGTGGACTGCCCAAAGTGGCAGGCAGGAACCCTGCCCTCCTGCTGCAACTGTGCACAGACCGGGCTGGACGCGGCTCACAACGCGTTCGCCCCGGAGTGCACGGTGCGCCGTAAGTGGGAGGCCTTGGCCAGGGCAACGGTAGCTTATTGCTAAAGTTGCCCTGGGCGAGACCGGAACCACCGTGAGGTCCTACCGAGTGTTCCAGGCGAATCTGCAACGCAAACAACTCGCCACACAGGAGCTCTTGCTCGAGGCCACCAGCAGAAAGGTAGCCCTAGCGTTGGTCCAGGAGCCGTATGTTGGAAGGTCCGGCTCGATGCGAGACTACGCGGGCGCGCGCGTATTCCAGAGTGCCAACCGGGGGGGCGGACATGTCAAAGCCGCAATCGTTGTGTTCGACGATGACATGGCCGTGACCCTGGACTCCAGCCTTACCACCAACAATATCGTGGTGGTGAGAATCGGAACAGGTGCCTGGGAGATGTGCGCGGTCTCGTTCTACTTCGAGCCGGATCAGCCAATGGAGCCATACCTGGATCAGCTGGTGGCAGTGGTCACGAGCGTGGGCTCCCGTTACGTGGTGGTGGGTGGCGACGCGAACGCCTGGAACACCTGGTGGGGCAGCACGAAAACGGACAGCAGAGGGGAGGCATTCTTTGGGGCTCTTGAAGAGCTTGACTTGCAGGTGCTCAATCGGGGTAACGTCCCTACCTTCGACGTGATTAGAGGACTCAAACGGTACTCTAGTTGCGTCGATGTTACGGCGTGCTCCCCGGACGCGCTCCTGTTGGTGGCTGACTGGATGGTGGATGACGGCGTGACGAGCTCAGACCACAACACTATTACGTTCCGTATCAACCTGAAAAAAGACAGAGAAGCAATAGTAACTAGGACCACGCGGCGATTCAACACTAAAAAGGCAAACTGGGATGAGTTTCAGTCGAAGCTCACCCAGCTGCAAGAGTCAAATCTCATCAAAATCGGTGATATAGAGAAGATCGATAACGTAGTCGACCTCGAAAAGAGTGTTGAATCATATAACAAAACAGTCGTGGCGGCATGCGAAGCAAGCATGCCGATCAGGAAGGGTACGGAGCGTCTTAGTCTACCTTGGTGGAATGACGAGCTCGCCGCGATGAAACGTGGGGTCAACACCAAAAAGCGGCGCATTCGTTGCGCCGCACCGGTCCGTCGCGACAGGGTTGTGCGTGAGTACCTGCAAGCCAAGGAGAACTACGAGTCGCATGCTGTAGCAGCACAGATAGCCAGCTGGAAGGCTTTCTGTGAGCGTCAGGACAAGGAGGGACTATGGGACGGGATATACAGGGTCATAGGTAGAACCGCAGTGAGGAGAGAAGATCTCCCACTCGTTCAAAACGGTAAAACCTATGACCCCAGCGAATCGGCGGCACTGTTGGCGGGGATTTTCTACCCCGGGGATCTTGGGGAGGAAGATAACGCGGAACACAAGCGTACGAGGCGCGTCGCTGAACAAGTAAACGTGTGGACTCCAAATGAATATTTGGACCCACCGTTTACCTCTGTCGAACTGAGCGACGCCGCCTCGAGCTTCAACCCCAAGAAGGCCCCCGGGTCGGACGGTCTTACCGCCGACATATGCCAGCGTGCCATATCGCTAAACCCCGGCGCGTTCCTCGCTCTGACCAATAAATGCCTAGAACTGGGTTACTTTCCGATCATATGGAAGGAGGCCGTTGTGATAGTCCTCCGAAAACCAGCAAAGGAGGACTACACCAACCCCAAGGCCTATCGTCCGATCGGTTTGTTGCCCGTTCTGGGCAAGATCTTCGAGAAGATGGTTGTCAATCGCGTCAAATGGCACATCCTGCCCGGGATCAGTACTCGCCAGTACGGCTTTATGCCCCAGAGAAGCACCGAAGACGCCCTCTACGCCTTGATGGACCACGTTTACAAGAATCTCAAAGCGAAGAGACTTGTAACCGTGGTTTCGCTGGACATAGAGGGGGCCTTCGATAGCGCCTGGTGGCCGGCCATCAGAGTCAGACTGGCTGAGGAAAAGTGTCCCGTGAACGTCCGCAGGGTGATTGACAGCTATCTTCGCGAGCGAAAGGTCACAGTGAGGTATGCGGGAGCCGAACACATGCGCAACACCACCAAAGGCTGTGTTCAAGGCTCCATCGGGGGTCCCGTTCTGTGGAACCTCTTATTGGATCCACTACTGCAGGGCCTGGGAGGGCGGGGAGAGTATTGTCAGGCTTTTGCCGACGATGTTATCCTCGTCTTCGACGGCGATACGGGGTTGGAGGTCTCGAGACGGGCCAATGCCGCTCTCGCCTATGTCCGGGAGTGGGGAGTTCGTAATAAGCTGAGGTTCGCACCGCACAAAACCAAGGCGATGGTGCTAACCAACAAGCTAAAGTACGACTCTCCGCTCCTGACCATGGGGGGGATCGACATTGGTCTGTCCAGCGAAATAAAGATCCTGGGGCTCACTATCGACAGCAAGCTAACCTTCAACTCTCATGTAAGTAATACTTGCATGAGAGTTCAAGGTCTCTACAAGCAGCTGTCGAGAGCCGCCAGGGTAAGCTGGGGCCTCCATCCCCAAATCATAAAGACTATTTATACTGCAGTGGTGGAGCCAATAGTCCTGTACGCTGCCTGTGCCTGGGCGCCTGCCGCTTCAAAGCTCGGAGTGCGGAAGCGTTTGGGAGCTCTCCAAAGGGGCTTTGCGCAGAAAATGACCAAGTCGTACCGGACCGTCTCCCTGAACTCGGCCATGGTTCTGGCTGGGATACTCCCCTTGGATCTTAGGATCCAAGAGGCCTCGGCATTGTACGAGGCCAAGAGGGGAGTGTCCCGGCGAGTACTCGGGGACAGGGAGATGGAAGTGAGGGTGCCGTACTGTGGGCGACCACACCCGGCGGAGAGGACGTGCCTGCAGTTTACCAGCCTGGTGGACCGAGAAGACCTTGAGAACAACAACACTCAAGCAGTGCGCATCTTTACCGATGGCAGTAAAATTGACGGCAAGGTGGGGGCCTCGCTTTCCATATGGAATCATGAGGCCGAAACCAAAGCCGTCAAGCTAAAGTTGGGTGCGCACTGCTCGGTCTACCAGGCTGAGCTCCTTGCCCTAGATAGGGCTGCCTCTCTCGCGACGAGCCGCCCCGAAAGCTCCATCGGCATATACACCGACTCAAGATCATCCCTTGAGTCGGTGGTCGGGCGCAAATCCCTCCATCCCCTGGTAGCAGGCATTATCGACAATCTGGAGATATGTCGCACCCGGAACAAGGAAGTATCCTTGTTCTGGGTGAAAGCGCATGCAGGGTTGGAGGGAAATGAAAGAGCCGATGAGCTCGCGAAAGAGGCGGCTCTAGGCTTAAAGAGAAAACCGGACTATGACCGATGCCCGGTTTCGTTTGTCAAGCGACTGCTCCGCGAGGGGTCGCTTGACGAATGGAACCGGAGGTATACGTCCGAAGAGACTGCGGGCACCACGAAGGTCTTCTTGCCGGATGTGCGGTTCGCACATCGTGTGGTCAAGCACATAGACCGCAGTATGGTGCTCACTCAGGTCTTGACTGGTCATGGTGGGTTTGCGGAGTACCTGCACAGATTCAAACGCAGTGACAACCCGGGTTGCGTGTGCGGGAGCGGTGCATCAGAATCGATCTTGCATCTTCTGATGGACTGCCCCCAGCACGAAGCGGCCCGGGAAGACCTACAACAGGTACTGCGGATGAAGCTGTGCAGGAGCTCCGTACCCACAATTCTGGGTGAAGCCTCTGGCAGAGATGCGTTCCTAGAGTACGCGAGCAGGATAGCGAAAATTGCTATTGCGAGGAACAGAACAGCCGATAGAGATGCATAGTGCCTCTTATATCGTCAGCATATACAGATGGCACTATCATATAAATCAAGTTGTTCTGTTGCTCGCAAAAGCCGGGAGAAATTCGCTGTCCTGCGAACTCCGTACTCCGAGCTTTGGAGCTTTGAAGCACTTGTATCGACCGCACCTTCGTTAGTTTATAAGCTAGACATAAGTGATTTTAATGTTTTATTTAATTATTTATTGACCTTTTAATATTGCTTTGTTATTGTAAATTATTTATTGTAGTCTTAGATTAATTGAAATTTTTTTTAATTGCTTTTAATTGTTTTTAATTTTTCTTAATTGTTTCTTTTAATGTGTAAACTTGTAACTTGCTGTACTTACACTGGATTTTTAATTGGAATTTTAAATGATTGTTTTAACTGTAATTTATTGTTTCAACTGTAATATTGACTTCTAAAAATAAAGCAACTAAGGTCTCTTTTATTTGAAAGAGGACACCCTGTAACGCCCTGTGATGACGGGTGCGTGTATAAAAAAAAAAAAAAAAAACCTAACCTAACCTAACCTAACCTAACCTAACCTAACCTAACCTAACCTAACCTAACCTAACCTAACCTAACCTAACCTAACCTAACCTAACCTAACCTAACCTAACCTAACCTAACCTAACCTAACCTAACCTAACCTAACCTAACCTAACCTAACCTAACCTAACCTAACCTAACCTAACCTAACCTAACCTAACCTAACCTAACCTAACCTAACCTAACCTAACCTAACCTAACCTAACCTAACCTAACCTAACCTAACCTAACCTAACCTAACCTAACCTAACCTAACCTAACCTAACCTAACCTAACCTAACCTAACCTAACCTAACCTAACCTAACCTAACCTAACCTAACCTAACCTAACCTAACCTAACCTAACCTAACCTAACCTAACCTAACCTAACCTAACCTAACCTAACCTAACCTAACCTAACCTAACCTAACCTAACCTAACCTAACCTAACCTAACCTAACCTAACCTAACCTAACCTAACCTAACCTAACCTAACCTAACCTAACCTAACCTAACCTAACCTAACCTAACCTAACCTAACCTAACCTAACCTAACCTAACCTAACCTAACCTAACCTAACCTAACCTAACCTAACCTAACCTAACCTAACCTAACCTAACCTAACCTAACCTAACCTAACCTAACCTAACCTAACCTAACCTAACCTAACCTAACCTAACCTAACCTAACCTAACCTAACCTAACCTAACCTAACCTAACCTAACCTAACCTAACCTAACCTAACCTAACCTAACCTAACCTAACCTAACCTAACCTAACCTAACCTAACCTAACCTAACCTAACCTAACCCTCCCTGAACTCGGCCATGGTGCTGGCTGGGATACTCCCCTTGGATCTTAGGATCCAAGAGGCTTCGGCATTGTACGAGGCCAAGAGGGGAGTGTCCCGGCGAGTACTCGGGGACAGGGAGATGGAAGTGAGGGTGCCGTACTGTGGGCGACCACACCCGGCAGAGAGGACGTGCCTGCAGTTTACCAGCCTGGTGGACCGAGAAGACCTTGAGAACAACAACACTCAAGCAGTGCGCATCTTTACCGATGGCAGTAAAATTGACGGCAAGGTGGGGGCCTCGCTTTCCATATGGAATCACGAGGCCGAAACCAAAGCCGTCAAGCTAAAGTTGGGTGCGCACTGCTCGGTCTACCAGGCTGAGCTCCTTGCCCTAGATAGGGCTGCCTCTCTCGCGACGAGCCGCCCCGAAAGCTCCATCGGCATATACACCGACTCAAGATCATCCCTTGAGTCGGTGGTCGGGCGCAAATCCCTCCATCCCCTGGTAGCAGGCATTATCGACAATCTGGAGATATGTCGCACCCGGAACAAGGAAGTATCCTTGTTCTGGGTGAAAGCGCATGCAGGGTTGGAGGGAAATGAAAGAGCCGATGAGCTCGCGAAAGAGGCGGCTCTAGGCTTAAAGAGAAAACCGGACTATGACCGATGCCCGGTTTCGTTTGTCAAGCGACTACACCGCGAGGGGTCGCTTGACGAATGGAACCGGAGGTATACGTCCGAAGAGACTGCGGGCACCACGAAGGTCTTCTTGCCGGACGTGCGGTTCGCACATCGTGTGGTCAAGCACATAGACCGCAGTATGGTGCTCACTCAGGTCTTGACTGGTCATGGTGGGTTTGCGGAGTACCTGCACAGATTCAAACGCAGTGACAACCCGGGTTGCGTGTGCGGGAGCGGTGCATCAGAATCGATCCTGCATCTTCTGATGGACTGCCCCCAGCACGAAGCGGCCCGGGAAGACCTACAACAGGTACTGCGGATGAAGCTGTGCAGGAGCTCCGTGCCCACAATTCTGGGTGAGGCCTCTGGCAGAGATGCGTTCCTAGAGTACGCAAGCAGGATAGCGAAAATTGCTATTGCGAGGAACAGAACAACCGATAGAGATGCATAGTGCCTCTTATATCGTCAGCATATACAGATGGCACTATCATATAAATCAGGTTGTTCTGTTGCTCGCAAAAGCCGGGAGAAATTCGCTGTCCTGCGAACTCCGTACTCCGAGCCTTGGAGCTTTGAAGCACTTTATCGACCACGCTTTCGTTAGTTTATAAGATAGAATAAGTGATTTTAATGTTTTTAAATTATTTATTGACCTTTTTAAAATATGCTTTATTATTGTGAATCATTGTAGTTTTTTAAATTAATTTAATTGTTTTTAATTGATTTTTAACTGTTTTTAATTGTAATTTATTTATAATAGTCTTTATTTGTTTTAACTGTTAACTGATTGTATCATACTGCATTGACTTATCTGAAAATAAAGCACGAAAAGGTCTCTTTTTCTCGAAAGAGGACACCCTGCCAACGCCCTGTGATGACGGGTGCGTGTTTAAAAAAAAAAAAAAAAAAACCTAACCTAACCTAACCTAACCTAACCTAACCTAACCTAACCTAACCTAACCTAACCTAACCTAACCTAACCTAACCTAACCTAACCTAACCTAACCTAACCTAACCTAACCTAACCTAACCTAACCTAACCTAACCTAACCTAACCTAACCTAACCTAACCTAACCTAACCTAACCTAACCTAACCTAACCTAACCTAACCTAACCTAACCTAACCTAACCTAACCTAACCTAACCTAACCTAACCTAACCTAACCTAACCTAACCTAACCTAACCTAACCTAACCTAACCTAACCTAACCTAACCTAGCCTAACCTAACCTAACCTAACCTAACCTAACCTAACCTAACCTAACCTAACCTAACCTAACCTAACCTAACCTAACCTAACCTAACCTAACCTAACCTAACCTAACCTAACCTAACCTAACCTAACCTAACCTAACCTAACCTAACCTAACCTAACCTAACCTAACCTAACCTAACCTAACCTAACCTAACCTAACCTAACCTAACCTAACCTAACCTAACCTAACCTAACCTAACCTAACCTAACCTAACCTAACCTAACCTAACCTAACCTAACCTAACCTAACCTAACCTAACCTAACCTAACCTAACCTAACCTAACCTAACCTAACCTAACCTAGCCTAACCTAACCTAACCTAACCTAACCTAACCTAACCTAACCTAACCTAACCTAACCTAACCTAACCTAACCTAACCTAACCTAACCTAACCTAACCTAACCTAACCTAACCTAACCTAACCTAACCTAACCTAACCTAACCTAACCTAACCTAACCTAACCTAACATAACCTAACCTAACCTAACCTAACCTAACCTAACCTAACCTAACCTAACCTAACCTAACCTAACCTAACCTAACCTAACCTAACCTAACCTAACCTAACCTAACCTAACCTAACCTAACCTAACCTAACCTAACCTAACCTAACCTAACCTAACCTAACCTAACCTAACCTAACCTACCCTAACCTAACCTAACCTAACCTAACCTAACCTAACCACCTGCACAGATTCAAACGCAGTGACAACCCGGGTTGCGTGTGCGGGAGCGGTGCATCAGAATCGATCCTGCATCTTCTGATGGACTGCCCCCAGCACGAAGCGGCCCGGGAAGACCTACAACAGGTACTGCGGATGAAGCTGTGCAGGAGCTCCGTGCCCACAATTCTGGGTGAGGCCTCTGGCAGAGATGCGTTCCTAGAGTACGCGAGCAGGATAGCGAAAATTGCTATTGCGAGGAACAGAACAGCCGATAGAGATGCATAGTGCCTCTTATATCGTCAGCATATACAGATGGCACTATCATATAAATCAGGTTGTTCTGTTGCTCGCAAAAGCCGGGAGAAATTCGCTGCCCTGCGAACTCCGTACTCCGAGCTTTGGAGCTTTGAAGCACTTTATCGACCACACCTTCGTTAGTTTATAAGTTAGCCATAAGTGATTTTAATGTTTTTATAATTATTTATTGACCTTTTTTAAAACATAGCTTTATTATTTTGAATTATTGTAGTTTTTAAATAAATTTAATTGTTTTTAATTGCTTTTTAACTGTTTTTAATTGTAATTTATTTATAATAGTCTTTATTTGTTTTAACTGTTTTTAACTGATTGTATCATACTTGTATTGACTTATCTGAAAATAAAGCACGAAAAGGTCTCTTTTTCTCGAAAGAGGACACCCTGCCAACGCCCTGTGATGACGGGTGCTAAAAAAAAAAAAAAAAAAAAAAAAAAAAAAAAAAAAAAAAACAAAAAAAAAAAAAAAAAAAAAAAAAAAACCTAACCTAACCTAACCTTACCTAACCTAACCTAACCTAACCTAACCTAACCTAACCTAACCTAACCTAACCTAACCTAACCTAACCTAACCTAACCTAACCTAACCTAACCTAACCTAACCTGACCTAACCTGACCTAACCTGACCTAACCTGACCTAACCTGACCTAACCTGACCTAACCTGACCTAACCTGACCTAACCTGACCTAACCTGACCTAACCTGACCTAACCTGACCTAACCTGACCTAACCTGACCTAACCTGACCTAACCTGACCTAACCTGACCTAACCTGACCTAACCTGACCTAACCTGACCTAACCTGACCTAACCTGACCTAACCTGACCTAACCTGACCTAACCTGACCTAACCTGACCTAACCTGACCTAACCTGACCTAACCTGACCTAACCTGACCTAACCTGACCTAACCTGACCTAACCTGACCTAACCTGACCTAACCTGACCTAACCTGACCTAACCTGACCTAACCTGACCTAACCTGACCTAACCTGACCTAACCTGACCTAACCTGACCTAACCTGACCTAACCTGACCTAACCTGACCTAACCTGACCTAACCTGACCTAACCTGACCTAACCTGACCTAACCTGACCTAACCTGACCTAACCTGACCTAACCTGACCTAACCTGACCTAACCTGACCTAACCTGACCTAACCTGACCTAACCTGACCTAACCTGACCTAACCTGACCTAACCTGACCTAACCTGACCTAACCTGACCTAACCTGACCTAACCTGACCTAACCTGACCTAACCTGACCTAACCTGACCTAACCTGACCTAACCTGACCTAACCTGACCTAACCTGACCTAACCTGACCTAACCTGACCTAACCTGACCTAACCTGACCTAACCTAACCTAACCTAACCTAACCATCGTGGTCGGAGCCGAACGAAGGAACGCAGCCATTCCCGGATCCTGAGACTGGAGCCAATGCAGTGCATCATGCTGAGCGTCGTGGCGTCGCGGAACATGCTTAAAGGTGACGTAGGCCTTCTGTTACGTTTTCTTGGTTACGGTCGTTGCGCATGAAGCCTGATAACGTGGTGTTGGTAGATTACGTGTAATATTGCATGCAAGCACGGGATGTGTTTTGAACCAATTTAAAGCTAATTATCGTGATTTTCTGGTAGTTATCTATATTACAGGTACTTGGCGAAAGAAAGCTTTCAATATATATATATATTAGTTATTTGTTTAGTTTTTATGGTTCCCGGCAAATTTTCCGTCAAGATTTTTTTACAAATACTAGATGTATACAATATTTGCATACGAATGTGTGAAATTTAAGAAATGGTGATAGCTTTTAAATTATAAGCAAATAGAATTCTCTCTTCATTTATATTTTAGCTATACTTTGTTGTCTACATTTCAACCTTTTTTGAATTGATACCTAATTTGTTTCCCTTTTTTGCTTAAGTTGACAGAACATGGAGCGACGACTCGAGACACCCGATCCTGTGGAACATCGTAGTCGGAGCCGAACGAAGGAACGCAGCCATTCCCGGATCCTGAGACTGGAGCCAATGCAGTGCATCATGCTGAGCGTCTTGGCGTCGCGGAACATGCTAAAAGGTGACGTAGTCCTTCTGTTACGATTTGTTGGTTACGGTCTTTGCGCATGAAGCCTGATAACGTGGTGTTGGTAGATTACGTGTAATATTGCATGCAAGCACGGGATTTGTTTTGACCCAATTTAAAGCTAATTATCGTGATTTTCTGGTAGTTATCTATATTACAGGTACCTGGCGAAAGAAAGCTTTCAAAATATATATATATATATTAGTTATTTGTTTAGTTTTTATGGTTCCCGGCAAATTTTCCGTCAAGATTTTTTTACAAATACTAGATGTATACAATATTTGCATACGAATGTGTGAAATTTAAGAAATGGTGATAGCTTTTAAATTCTAAGCAAATAGAATTCTCTCTTCATTTATATTTTAGCTATGCTTTGTTGTCTACATTTCAACCTTTTTTGAATTGATACCTAATTTGTTTCCCTTTTTTGCTTAAGTCGACAGAACATGGAGCGACGACTCGAGACACCCGATCCTGTGGAACATCGTGGTCGGAGCCGAACGAAGGAACGCAGCCATTCCCGGATCCTGAGACTGGAGCCAATGCAGTGCATTATGCTGAGCGTCGTGGCGTCGCGGAACATGCTTAAAGGTGACGTAGGCCTTCTGTTCCAATTTGTTGGTTACGGTCGTTGCGCATAAAGCCTTTTTTTTTTCGAAGGCGAAGGCGAAGGCGAAGGCGAAGGCGAAGGCGAAGGCGAAGGCGAAGGCAAAGGCCTCGTGGCGGTAGGGCTAGTTGTGTCACGGCACGGCAGGCAAAGGCCTCATGGCGGTAGGGCTAGTTGTGTCACGGCACGGCAGGCAAAGGCCTCATGGCGGGCGGTAGGGCTAGTTGTGTCACGGCACGGCAGGCAAAGGCCTCATGGCGCGGTAGGGCTAGTTGTGTCACGGCACGGCAGGCAAAGGCCTCATGGCGGTAGGGCTAGTTGTGTCACGGCACGGCAGGCAAAGGCCTCATGGCGCGGTAGGGCTAGTTGTGTCACGGCACGGCAGGCAAAGGCGTCATGGCGGTAGGGCTAGTTGTGTCACGGCACGGCAGGCAAAGGCCTCATGGCGGTAGGGCTAGTTGTGTCACGGCACGGCAGGCAAAGGCCTCATGGCGGTAGGGCTAGTTGTGTCACGGCACGGCAGGCAAAGGCCTCATGGCGGTAGGGCTAGTTGTGTCACGGCACGGCAGGCAAAGGCCTCATGGCGGTAGGGCTAGTTGTGTCACGGCACGGCAGGCAAAGGCCTCATGGCGGTAGGGCTAGTTGTGTCACGGCACGGCAGGCAAAGGCCTCATGGCGGTAGGGCTAGTTGTGTCACGGCACGGCAGGCAAAGGCCTCATGGCGGTAGGGCTAGTTGTGTCACGGCACGGCAGGCAAAGGCCTCATGGCGGTAGGGCTAGTTGTGTCACGGCACGGCAGGCAAAGGCCTCATGGCGGTAGGGCTAGTTGTGTCACGGCACGGCAGGCAAAGGCCTCATGGCGGTAGGGCTAGTTGTGTCACGGCACGGCAGGCAAAGGCCTCATGGCGGTAGGGCTAGTTGTGTCACGGCACGGCAGGCAAAGGCCTCATGGCGGTAGGGCTAGTTGTGTCATATGGGCCTACCGCCAATCGGCCTTAATACTAATATATTTAATACTTATATACATAATATAATGATTATAGACCGTTTCATCGAATAGTTCCTATGGCGTTATGTTGGCAACGATTTTTTCTAGTGTTGCCACATTACCTATAATAATCTACCTCAAAGTAAGGTAGATTTCAAGTATGTTTTTAGTATGTTACACAGAATGGCTGTACATGTCTGGATAAAACTTTATTTTTAGATAGATTTGCGTTTGACGATAATCAGTACCAGAAGGCATTGATGAGGTCTAGGTTGGAGCGCTGTCGCCTAGAAAATGCCTATTCACTCTTCCCTTGAAGGAGCTATGGTTATATGTGGCTGGAAACAGATGTTGGAAGTGAGTTCCACACCTTAGCGGTTCGATTCAGAAACTTGCCAACAGCTTATAATCCAGATACATTGATAGAGATAGTCTGGAATAGCACATAGACATATCCCAGAGAAATGTATACTACCCTGGTGAATGTTTTTTTTACAGGGTGTCTTTACTAATACACCTCAAATATCCACAATAATGCTGTACTAAAGCGGATATTGTGGCTTGTAACCTATAGTTTTTTTATGTATTAAAATACTATTTATAATATCCACAAATGCCCCTTAAACTTAAGGGGAAAATTTATAAAACTGTCGCAAGACCTGTCGTGTTGTATGGATCAGAATGTTGGGAGGCAAAAAGAACGGATGCAAGAAGAGTACATGTGACAGAAATGCGAATGTTGAGATGTATGTGTGGTGTGACGAGAATGGATAAGATAAGAAATTAATATATAAGGGGAAGTCTAGGGTTGGATTTAGAATCGTGTGGCAGGAGTTTCGGGGAGAAAGATGTTTTATTTGCTAGAGGTTTGATCCCCGATTGTAACAATAGCACTCGCATTACAAGGTAATGCACTTTTTTCGAGAAAACCAAAAAAAAATAACATAACCTATAAATAGGTAAAACATCAAAAAATAATGCAATATTACGGGAGAGCTAGATAGCATATATAATTTTGTATAAGTGCAACAAGGACGTAAGATCATGTCAAAGACTAGTGTCATAGTATTTTTATTTTTTTGTGGTCTATGCTCTCTGTCAACTGTCAAATCATATGACGAACTACTAATTTCTTCTAATGGTAAGAAAACTTCACACTTGGAAACGACATGAGCTGATGTAGGTCGAATAGCAGGGGGGGTCGTCTCATTGGGTGAGCTTTGGAATACCTACGGGGGCTAGAACTGTGTTGCCAAAATTCTTCTGTACTTAAGTGAGACCCAAATTTCGGTCTCTCATTAGGGTTTTTTAGAGCTGGCAAATCTGAAAATGTGGCTATATGTTAAAAAGCTACCAATTAACTATTTCTTAAAATTTATTTATCGATGTATTAGCTGATATCTGACATAATATTTGGCTAATCAAATCAATGTTCAATGGTATTATTATTAATACAATATAAATACCCTTTTTCAGCGTTAATAATATACAAAATTAGATAGTATTTTACAAAATTAGATGGTATGATTTTGCTTTTGTATCCGGCAACCCCAATTACAATAGCTGTCACCTGGTCTGTTAGTGTTTTGCAATTTTTTGTGGTTGTGATCTACTTTTGCAACGTGAAGTGTTTTTTTTCGCCTTTAAATGACGTAAGTAGAGCCTAGGTTCCTCCGTCCGTTTTATGCAGACTCCCAAACACCTGAGTGTTGTGTGCGAGACTTTCTAATTCGTTTTCCTCCATAGTTATTTTAACAAACGTTTTTTTCCTTCATAACTTTTCTTTTATTTTCCTCATAACTATGAAGGAAAAGCAAAGAAAATGTTTTTGGTGTGGTTCCTCACCTGCCGAGGATCCCGAAACCACATTATTTAGGTTTCCGAAACCTGGTTCCTCAAATGTCAGTCGGTATGCCTACTCTCAATACTATAGATACCTAAATAAATCCCGCCATGCTTTGTTAACTTATCTGTTATGGTTTATTTTGTTAATTAAACCTCCTTACTTGTGATTGCATTGCTGAAACTAGCAAGCTTTGTATGTTGTTGAGCGAGTAACTATACAATAGTGGCTACTATTGTTAGTTACTAAACTCATTCTATTTATTTCAGTCAGTTTCTTTACAGGTGCTTCATCAGTGTCATGAACATTGCATTAATGTAGCTGCCATGGTGTGTGACATGAATGCAGTGAACAGAAGGGCTCCAAACATTTTATTAGCCACTGCTAACTGTCCACAATTTGAATTAAATAATAAAAAAAATATAACAATTTTCGACACACATTTAACACACTTAATAAAGTGTTTCAGAAGTTTATTTTTGAAGTATGATATAGAATGCCCAATAAATATAACATTTGCTACTGGAAACCAGGGAAAAGGTAAATGTTACTTTTTATATATAACTATCAGTTCTTTATGTAATAAGAAAGCTATCTGATGTGGCAATATATTGATCATGATGTATATATTTATACTTATTGTTTCAGGTGTAACCAAATTGGGGTCACATTGTCAAATTCTATGAACTGTGGACAACTCTTATCCAAATTTTGTATTTGCACCTCTAAGGGTAAAACTAGCAGTTCAAGTGCTGAGCCACACAGTTGCTGCTGACATGTTTGCTAAAATAGCCCAAGGTTACTTGGTTTTTTCTTATCCATCTAAAGGGCTTAGTAGCCAAATGACAGAAAAAGAACAGTTTTTTCCTACCTACTTACCTTGATAGTATTTTGGAAAACTTGTATTAAATAAAGTAATACTTTATTCTAATACTGATGCCTGTGTGAAATTAGGCTTTTAAAGTCCTTCTTGAGAACTTTACTGTTCTGGGATAAAGAACAGAATATATAATATATTAAATCTCAATAATAAAATATAATGTTCTATTACAGGTGATTAAACAGCTGAAGCGGCTTGACTGCAGATATTATATCGAAAATGGACAAACTGTTTGACTCTCTGAACAGTGACACAGTGGATCTGCGAAGAGGAAAGCCATTTTCAACCAATTTAAAAGATAAATCACCTCATTTAGTATTCATAAATGAAATGAAAACATTTTCACAACCACTCAAATTTATAGGCTTCAAAAGCACCCCACCATCAAAAAGGTTGGTAGTTATACAATGATTATAAAGATTCTTTAAATTACTCTAACAAAAAATTTGTCCTAGAATAAATTTATTAATAAATTCTTTCTTTACTTGTGAAAATGTTGGCCTACAAGGCTGCCTCATTAAATAATTCATAATATTAGTAGTTGTAAGATTCTATGTTTTATAATAAAGCTATTTTGACGAAAATGCAGTTATTTTAAATTTCTTTTAACCAATCACCAAGTTATATAATTTAAAAATTAATAAGGCTGTTTGTTGTTTAAGTACCAAAGCAGAGCTGGAAAATTGTAACACGTAAATAGGTAAATTAGTGTGCAATTTTTATTTACATTGGTTACGATTTTTCAGTTCTGCTTTTGTGGACAGGTAGCTTTATTAAATTCTTGAAAATAATTAGATTTTGAATTTCCGGCGTAAATTCGTATTATCGGCTCATTTTGAATTTCCCGCATTTGCGAGTTTTTAGGGGGCTGTACAGAGATGGCGCTCATTTCAGGAGAATTTATTTGTACGTAGTTGTCATTCTTCTCCCTAGAGTATAAATGTTCCTTGTCGAATAGTGTGACAGAACCAAATCGGCCAATTCCTACTCCACGTAGTCTTGTCCGCCCTACCCCTAGAGTGTTTTTATGAAGTGCGAAGCCAGAAGCTCGCGAAGGAGGTCCTGAATGAAGCGAGCCTACGAGGCCGAGTGGAGCGAAGAGCGAAACGAAGGTCGAGTAGGTGAAGCTGAATGAAGGGGCGACGGAGCGAGTCGTCTGGCGTAGCCCGTTTGATTTGTAGCTCTCCCGTAATATTGCATTATTTTTTCGATGTTTTACCTATTTATAGGTTATGTTAGTTTTTTTTGGTTTTCTCGAAAAAAGTGCATTACCTTGTAATGCGAGTGCTATTGTTACAATCGGGGACCAAACCTCTACCAAATAAAACATCTTTCTCCCCGAAACTCCTGCCGCACGATTCAAAATTTTAACCTTTCGATGTTTTACCTATTTATAGGTAATGTTAGTTTTTTTTGGTTTTCTCGAAAAAAGTGCATTACCTTGTAATGCGAGTGCTATTGTTACAATCTGGGACCAAACCTCTACCAAATAAAACATCTTTCTCCCCGAAACTCCTGCCGCACGATTCAAAATTTTAACCTTTCGATGTTTTACCTATTTATAGGTAATGTTAGTTTTTTTTGGTTTTCTCGAAAAAAGTGCATTACCTTGTAATGCGAGTGCTATTGTTACAATCGGGGACCAAACCTCTACCAAATAAAATATCTTTCTTCCCGAAACTCCTGCCGCACGATTCAAAATTTTAACCAATAAAAGTTTTACTATTACCGAAAATGTAACCGAAACGCATAACACCCACAAAAAATACACCGTTTAATGGGCGCTACATACCTTCAGTTTTAACTGTGCGATTTAACTGTACAGTCAAACTGTACAGATAAATCGTTAGGTGTGTGGAACATACAGTTGAACTGTACAGTTTAACTGAGATCTAATCAAAATATCAATAGATTAATCTGTACAGATAGAACTGTCCAGTGTTAACTGAGAGTGTGTAGTCGAAAACTGCAGTTTCGTTAGTTTTGTCGCAGCGAGCGTGAAGTGAACACGTATTTTGTCTTTACTCATCGCTTCTACGAAAAGTCAACGCTCGACCATGGCACAACGCGAATGGCTCGAAGAGTTTATCCAACTATACCAATCGGAGCCTTCATTGTGGAAAATCAAAAGTAAGGAATACCATAATAGAGTAAGAAAAGATTCAGCTTATGAGAAGCTCATTTTAAAACTACGGGAAATAGATCCTAATAGTAATAATGAGGCTGTTATAAAGAAAATTAATAACCTACGCTGTACATATAACAAGGAGCACAAAAAAGTCATGGCCTCAAAATCTGGATCAGGCGCCGAAGACATATATGAGCCGAAGTTATGGTATTACTCATTATTACGTTTCTTAGACGATCAAAATATACCAAGGCCTAGTCGGTCTAATTTGGAGGATAGAGAAGATGAGGTAGGTAAATAAAATTTAGTTGTAGCTCTATTAATTTAATAATAATCTAATTTATTTTATTAATTTTCATACAAAAGTTATTTCATTAAAGGTTGTAGGCATCGATATTTATTAGAGATCGATGATTATAGGTAGGTATATCAAACAAACCCGATAATTCTAGAATGTTATGTAGACAAGTTTATATACGAGGAAGTTTACAAGTGGATTTACCTACTTTATATATCGTCGGCCTAATTTGTTAACCTGCTAAGTCCATTTTTGAGCAATTTATTGTGAACGAACTATAACTTTATTTAATCAAATAAAATTATTTTGCCAAGGAACCTGACCTTCATTGTTAAAATAGTTCATAAATTCTTCTCTAATTATTTTGGGTGCCCGACTTATGTTTCCCGTATTTCTTCTCTCTATAGGTTCCATAGTCGAAATGTCTGTTGTACATCCTGAGATTATGGTTCCAGTATCAATTTGTTCTCGATCAAAACAATCTGGATTAGTATAAGAATTAGGCATTTTTTTAATTAGATAGTTATGCAATGCACAACATGCCATAACGACGGATTCAATTTTATTTGGCTGTAAATTTATAGCTGTATGAAAGATTCTGAAACGTGAGGCCAGAATGCCAAAGGCATTTTCCACAATCCGACGTGCTCGTGAAACACGATAATTGTATATTTTTTTATCTATAGAAGTCAATTCTGCTTGTCTGAACGGTTTCATTATATCAGATCTCAACGGAAAGGCGTCGTCAGAAACAAAAACGTATGGCAAACGTCTCTGACTATTTCTTACAGCTTCTTCGCTTGGAATTTCCAACTGGTTATTCTGGAGCATTTCAAAAAATTTTGTATTTTGTAATACGCCTCCATCTGAAACTCGCCCGTTCGTACCGAAATCACATAGTAAAAACTGATATTGAGCGTCAACAACAGCCATAAGTACCATGCTGTGGTGTTTTTTATAGTTGTAAAATTCCGATCCACATCCTTTAGGTGGAATAATAGCAATATGTTTTCCATCTATTGCTCCAAGTAGATGTGGAAAGTTCCACCTTTCTTCAAATAACGCACTAATTGCTTTCCATTCATTGCATGTTCGTGGAAACTGAAACAAAGAAAATGTTACAGATTAACGTGATGGAATCATCGGGTGCAACATCAGTGTCTGAAAATGAGGCAGCGCATTCGGAGTTAGATGTTTCTGAAAATTTTTCTGCTCCGAGTCCTACGGCTTCCATCTCAACCATTGCTTCAACTTCGACTGGTCATGGTTTGGCACCTAAACGGCTACCGAACAGAAAGAATAATGAAGTTTTAACAAAAGAAGTTTTGCAATCTGTTCAGGACCACTTTAAACAGCCGACATATAAAGAGGATCGCTACGATATTATTGGAAAACTGGTAGCATTGAAACTTCGAGAATTTAAAAATAAACAACAACAGTTGTAAGCGGAAAAAATAATAAACGAAACGTTATTCGAAGCTGAGATGGGAAATCTTACAATGTCACATAGGGTAATGGCTCCAAGAACAATGATATTAAATGATATTCAATCACAATCAAGTACTTCAATTTCTATGCCATCACCATCTCATAACTCTATTCCATCACCGTCGCAATATATAAGTACTCCAAATCAGTCACCCATAACTCAGCCTCAGTATTATGCTGTCACACTAGCTCCTCAGACGCCAATAATAGATACTATGAGTGCTACTACGGTACAACTGTCAATATCCTCTGTCCAGTCCGGACAGAGGATACAGCTGGATCATATGTATCGCGATTTGTAACCAACACCGATGTGATGTGATGAGAAGATGATTTATTTCATTAAATAAATTTATAATAATAATAATATGAGTAATTTTATTACTTACCTTTAAGTAGTCCTTGTGTAAAACCTTATAAATTGCTTCACAGGTTTCTGGTATGATGGCGGAAAGTGCTTGTGGCGATATTATTGTAGAAAATTTTAAACATTCATAAGATCTCCCTGTAGCTAAAAATCTTAAAGTTGCCGTTAATCTTTCATGAGGTGTTATAGCATTTCTCAATATGGTGTCTTGCTTTTTTATTAATGGTGTCACTAAAGACAGAAGGTGCAAATAGGTATTCTCATTCATTCTCAAATAATTATTGTAATCTTTTGGAGTAATTTTCAATTCATTTATCAAGGAGGTGTGTGAATATGATTTTCTCAACAGAAGCCAGTGTTTACACCACAATTCGCGTTTTTTCCGTTTTCTTCTATTTTCTTTTAACACACACATTAGCCCTACGATCGCTAAATCGTCTCTGGAGGCCATATTGATAAAAACTGAAAGGTCGCGCGTTTTTGCTTGAAGGTGTGTAGGCTGTATGGACTTACGATTTATTTGTACAGTTGGACTGTACAGTTAAATCGCACAGTTAAAACTGAAGGTATGTAGCGCCTATAAGTTAGAATTTGAAACTTGACCAGAACTTGACTGACAAGTGACAATTGACGTTTGATAAATATAAGCTCGACCCTGCCATCTAGTGTTATATTTTTACACAATTGCTAAAAAGTTATGCCACCAGGGACACAAGAGGTGGTTCGTTTATTTGAATATTAGCAAGACGGGATTTGTATGACTCTTTCACCCCATTGACTGTTATATAATTTCAAAACCGGTTGCGCAAAGTGACTTTTTTAATTGTTAGGGATGGAAATATCCGCCACGATATCGCTATTACATAGTTGGGCCACGGTAATATTATGTATACAGTATTGTAACTCGGGCTTATCTTTGAAATAATTACCTACAGCAAACAAAAAGTGCACAATATATCCTACTTATCATATTAAAAATATACTTGAAGTAATTTTAATTGTAAAAATCGCGCGGTTATTGTTTAAAAAACAAAACATCGTCCGTTCGTCACTGCGGCACAGTCGCGACCAGGGTCGTCAATCTTAACAAATAGCCTGGTACTACTATACATTTAGGAAGGCAATTACAGATCGCGCTACTGTGTCGACGTATTATTCTGTCATGAAGGCATCCCATGTTTAATTTTTCTACCAATTTGGTAGTTTAGTTTGCATTAAAATATTTAAGTATTTTAAATCAAAAAAATATTAATTTAATATTAATGTGTTGTCGTCTGTGGAAGTCGCAACCTATCTGTGGTTGCAAAGGCGGCAAAATTGGACCAGTGGCGCGCGTTTTTTGAAAAAAGAAACAGGAATGAAGCAGTTTTTCAAAGAATGGTGGCGACGCTGAATTGTTATTAGCTTCTTGCCGCCGTTTTTATTACACACTTTTTTTACTGACTGTGAACAATAGACAAACTTGACAAAAATTTTTTGATTTCACGATTTCCGAAAAATAACTGTTAGCGGTCGTGTTATTTTTCTGATTTTGTTGTTTTAATACCTCTTGTGAATTTTTAGTGCTTTTCACGCTAAGTTAAAGATTTTAGTGTTTTGAGACAGGACTCCATTATAGTTAAGTTTAGTAAACATGTCTTACAAGAGGTGCTGTATTTCAGGCTGTTCAGGAACTGCAGGTTAGTAAACGCCGTCATTGTTGACTTAATCTTTGAAATTTACGACATGGGTTATGCATAGGTTCTTCTCCATCGGGCGTTCCGAACCCGTGATAGATTCTCTTATTGGTTCGTACTTTTACAAGTTTATTTGAATATACAGTTTTCTCTAGTTTTTCTAGAAGAAATTTCTATATATATACAACTATTAAATTATCACCCCTAAATGATCACTTCTAAAAAAACGCCTTATAAATACGTTTTATAAAAATAATCTTCTCTTTATTATTAGATAGCTGGGTTCATAGACAAGGTATATTGTAGCTTAAACTTTAAAGTATATTAAAGCAGATTAATGATAAATTCTGCTAAAAAACTTCCACAGAAAAGTGAATCGAGTAAGATCTACTGAACATGTTTTAAACTTGTGTCTAAACTAAGATATTTTTACTTTTCAGAAAATATACTTCCCAAATCCCGCAAAAGATTTGGATCGTTTTATGACCTGGATTTATAATGTTGGTGGGGATATCTTGAAATCAACGAATATACTACTATAATAGACTCGGCAACATAGCTGTGCCAAGTTTAAACATGCCATGTAAGTTTATTAATTATTGAAGTACCTATGTTAAAAATAAAGGGAGTATAACCTCATATTAGAAATAATATGGCATAGTTAGATGTTGGAGCTGATTACCAAAGTCATTTACAAAAGTGATAATAATTATGTTACAATATTATTGTACTATTTTTAAATTTTGTTTTACTTTCAGGCTTGAATTCAACCACAAGTAAATCACAGAATCTATTAGAGGATTTGCCATCAGTATCATCTTTGCCTATGAATAGATCATCATCTCTTACTACATGTATGTATAATATTTGTTCATTCATGACATATGTTTGCACATTGTTTGTCAAATTGAGTTGAAATTTTGTTTCAGTATGTCATACAGTTGCTGTCTTCACTTGCGTAAAAGATTCTGACCTAGTGACTTACTGTATCAACATACAATAAGTTATTATTTGTGATTACATGGCACATGCCAGAAATCATTATTATATCAAATTATCATTAACAAACTATCTCGTTAAAATGACCTAAGAACTTGAAAGATACATTTCTTGTGTGGTGTATTTGTAACAAAGGTTTATCCGAAACATTAGAAAACCATGCGCAGTGTACTTCATTTAAAATTATACATAAACTTGTGTCAATGTCATATTTTTATTCTCTTTTCCAGCTGATAATTGGTCCATTGAGATAGAAGTGTCAAAACAGTGTGAGCTAACTTTTGATCCAAGAAAAAGAAAATATTGGTGAGTACAAAAAGATACCTATAAATTTTATTGATTTTAGGTAGTGTTATTCTCAACAACATTCTTTTTTAGGTTCCATAGGAACCTTTTTATAAAAAATTAAGTGCTCACTATTGGCTTATAATGTTCCTATTCAGAAATTAATTTGATTATTACATATTGAAATATTTTATATATATTTTATGAAGCAGTGATAGCCCAGTGGTTAGGGCGTCAGCCTCCTAATCAGAGATCGGCGGTTCGAATCCGGGCACGCACCTCTAACTTTTCGGAGTTATGTGCGTTTTTAAATGATTAAAATATCACTTGCTTCAACGGTGAAGGAAAACATCGTGAGGAAACCTGCACGCCTGAGAGTTCCCCATAATGTTCTCAAAGGCATGTGAAGTCTGCCAATCCGCACATGGCCAGCGTGGTGGACTATGGCCAAACCCTTCTCATATTGAGAGGAGACCAGTGCTCTGTAGTGAGCCGGTAATGGGTTGATCATGATGATGATATTGAAATATTTTTTACAGCACCAAGCTCCAAGCATAGTCTAGCCCACAAATCAGCCACTGATATTAAACAAGAGATTTACAGAAATCAACAGAAAGGTAAGTTTTAAAATATGTTTCCATAATGACACCTATTATAATAATTATAATCTTTTTTCACTGTTTTAACTATTTTGTAGAATGTAGATGATAAATGATAAAATGCAATTTTTTTTTTGATTTAAATTACACAAATAATATATGTTTAACATTATAATATTATGTTAGTCAATATAAAGATCTGTGAAGTGATTGTGTATTATAATTTTTTACATCAAATTCAAAATTCAAATTCAAAATAATCTTTATTCAAATAGTCCTTAAAAAGGCACTTTTGACGCGTCAATAATTTACACAGTAGTTATTTCATGGTGATAACTATATTCGTAAACTTAAAACTAAAGCTATGAGGGTTCCAAACGCGCCCCGGTCTAAGAAGAAGCCCACAACAAACTTAGCCGGGGTTTTTCTTTTTTTTCGTTATCACCATCTCACATAATGAATAAAATTAATAATAAACTATAGTACCTATGGAGATAGAGCAATTCACACCCAAGCTTTTTTATCGTTTATATAATCCTTAATATCGTAATATGATTTTTCTACAAGCTTTCGTTTTATAAAAACTTTGAACTTATTGATAGACATCTCCAAGATATCAATAGGTAATTTATTATAGAATAGAATACAATTTCCTTTGAATGAGTTACTAATTTTGTGCAGCCTACTAAACGGTACTACAAGTTTACTTTTACTTCAGATGTTCAGTGCGTTACAGTCCATTTTTTTCTTGAATTTATCAATATTTTTATGAACATACATTAAATTTTCATATATATATTGGCTATGCACTGTCATTATTTTATAATCTTTAAATTTATCTCTTAATGACATCTATATATATATATAATGACTAACTGACTGGCTGGCTTACTGATCTTAATTATCCTAGTTAACATCAATTTATCTGTTTTGTATCACATTATGCATTGTCACTTTACAAAATTAAATATATTTTTAAACAAAACATGACGCATAAACCTACATAAACCTTGTATCCTAATTGTAAAATAAATGACTTAATATCTGGCAATGAAACAACTAGATGGTTAATTCCTTATGATTCAATAGTGTGTCATTATAAATTTTACTAGACTCAACTAAAATTGGTTGCTTCTTATCGAGTCACCTAGTAACTTTTTGAACTGACATGGTTATTCAATAAACAATTTATATTCATCTCCCATAGGAAAACAAACGTAAATGTAGATCAACATAACACCATAATGGTTCTGCTTTAGCATTCTGTCTTAATTATTAGTCTTAAGGATACAAGGGTTTGTGCGTCATGTTTTGTTTAAAAATATATTTAGTTTTGTAAAGTGACAATGCATATGTGATACAAAACAGATAAATTGATGTTAACTAGGATAATTAAGTAAAAACAAGAAACCATTATTTAAAAATAAGTGCAGTTTTGGATTTTTATAGGCAACATTTTATAAGGAGAAACTCCATATTTACCCCTGGCCTTGTGAAAAGTTGAATTTCACCTAGATGATTTACAACTATAGCTATAGTTAGCCATATCACACTGCCTCAAAATTAGATTTATATGTTAGGAGGAGAACCGCGATTGGAAATAGTATAAGATATGGTATAATCTTCAATTATAAATGTTGCTTGTTCCACAATATTTTAAAATCCTTAATCTACCCATACATTTCCTGGTACTGAAATAAATCATACACATTTATTCCCTTGCTCTTAGGATACTATACACTCACAAAATCTATATTATACTCACAAAATGTATATATTTTTTTGGTCACAACACCTTAGCTGCTTCAGAATATAGAAGAGCCTAACGCCATAGTAAATTGAACTGCAATTAATCAAATTCATCTACACTTCCCATACCAACACAAATTTGTACAAAATATATAAGTAGCACGGTAATTGCGACTACACGATTGTGAGTGTTCTTATACAAACAAGTAGAAATCAATTGATCAAGTAGTTGATTGAGTTAGGCAACATTGACTGAAGCAGATTTTTGGATGTCAGAATCTAGTTATAGCTTTCCTTCCTTTTTAACTTACCTCATGTAAAAATAACTAGATCAATGATGCCAAATGTCCTTTATTTTCAGCTTGAATTGGTGGATTTTGGTCCTAAGACTGACACACAACTAATCAATAAGACATTGAATAGTCTTAAGTCACAGGATGGCGTAACACAGGTATGCTTTTTTTTACATTTTCGCTATTGAGCTACATCATGATCAACCCATTACCGGCTCACTACAGAGCAAGGGTCTCTTCTCAATATGAAAAGGTTCGGCCATAGTCCACCACGCTGGCCACGTGCGGATTGGCAGACTTCACACGCCTTTGAGAACATTATGAACAACTCTGCGTGCAGGTTTCCTCACGATGTTTTCCTTCACCGTTGGAGCAAGTGATATTTTAATTGCTTAAAAACGCACATAACTCCGAAAAGTTATAGCGTGCCCGGGTTCGAATCCCCGACCTCTGATTAGAAGGCTGACATCCTAACCACTAGGCTATCACAGCTCTATGTGAATGTATGACCCATTGTTCATTAATTGGTTGGTTGAACATAAGTGGTAACTATTATATGCATTCAGGCACACTGAGACTTTATAGTCTTCTATATATATAAAAATCAATTGCCGTTCGTTGGTCTCGCTAAAACTTGAGAACGGCTGAACGAATTTGTCTTATCTTGGTCTTGAAATGTTCGTGGAGGTCTAGGGAAGGTTTAAAAGGTCAGAAAAATTGGAATAATTGCCAGGAAAACCCTAAAAACAGCCCTTATCTTTTTCCCATATAAACGTTTTCTAAATAAAATGTGGAGTCAATTTGAACTTTATTGCTTTTTAATAAAGTTCATATTGTCAATGTTGTCTAAGAAATGTAGGTGTGTTCCTAACTTCAAAGAGTCAATTTGCAATTAATATTTAGGCAATATTTCATCCCGGTATTTCCACGGAAACGAAAACTACGCGGGTGAAACCGCGGATCTCAGCTAGTAACAATATGAATATAGTTGTTACTATATTATATAATATATATTTATGTTGATAACAATAATTGTTTTTTTTTTTTTAGTTATTTTTTTAGGACGAGTTAAAAATATTTTAAATCACGCAATTCCCGTTTTCTGTTCCAGATAAGAAAATTCTTTCAGAAGATTGCAAAGGAACTGCAGATGTACTCCTGTTCTTTGGCAATTTATTCGACTCTGTCAATGGCAGTTTCACGAAGAAAAAAAAAAGGAACGCAAAACCACTTTTGGGGCCTGCGACACCATCATCAGTACATCACGAAAAATGGAGGGAAGCGAAGAAGATTTTAAAATCAATGAAATTTATTATCTATAAATTTCATTGATTTTAAAAAGCAGACAAAAAAGAACGAACAATAAGCAATTGGGTGTGGACATTGGAAGGAATTGAGGTTTTATTAGAAACAGTTAGAAACTAAATTTAATATAACTTCAGTAAACCAGGACCCCATTGAAAACTTTTTTGGGGCTATTCGATCACACAAACCCTACGCCCGAGCGTTTTGTATCAGTGTTTACCACATTGCTAGTCAACAGCCTAACCAGTGTCCACACCCTAGGAGGATATTGTGAGCATGATTTAGGTGAGGCACTGCACCCTCATTGTCGCAGATTGTGAAGCCGATGACGAGTCGACCTGTGCACCTGCTTTAGATGATATTTTAAGTATTGAGCTGAGCCAAGAATATTGGCCCCCCTTACAGTATCTAACTGGGTAGGTTATAAAAAAAAAATCATAAAAAATATATAAGTCCTGTGAAACATGCAAAAAAGAATTAGTGTCATCAAAAGAACTAGAATATATAAAATACAGGGAATATGCAGATCGTCGTTGGCTTTGCAGTCCGACTCACTCAATTGTGAATATAATTTCAAATATACAAGACATAGCAATGTCTATATTAAAAACAACAACAAATTAGCTTTAATTTTCCGATATAAAAAAACACTTTCGACAATCTTAATGTATGGACATTAATTAGTTTATTGATTTACAAAATAAATTGATTAGGATTTAAAGTAAAATAATATTTTAATGTTGAGTTGTTAACATAAAATCGTCGACTCGTAATTGAGGTTACTGTAATGTTTTCACCTTGGATAGACAATCACTAAACACTTTTGCTAAAAGCTGGGCGGGACCAGATTACACGTATAAATACGCTGACAGACCCGGGTGATGACGAGTGGTGAGGGGACGGCGTCTCGCCGCAGTCACGCGTGCGCGCCCTAGCAACGGCTATTTACATTGCTAATGTAATCGTAGAGACATTCTAATTGTTAATCTCGTATTATTTTTTAATTATGGTTCATGTTATCTCTAAATTAATATAGAGATAGCAATATTCAGCAGTCACATAAATATATTTTAGTTATATTTTTACACTGCTTCGAATTATTCCAGGTAGTTCTCAAGCTGAAGGGATTCGTTGACGCTAGAGACTGCACGAGCGCGAGGGGTTCAAGTATTGAATCCAGAACGCCGCTCCTTTACAATGGAGTAAAAGATATTTTCCGATCGCGAAATACGCTCCGGGGTTATCGAGCAACGTAAATCTGAAGTGAGCTGCGAAAATGATTCTATGGAATTGTTATTGGACGAATACGGCGGGCTAATTGAAAAATCTGGATTCCGCCGAGCGTTCAGCTCAAATTGGTTCTGACTCACTCGCTGAAAGACTGAATTTATGTTTTGCTATTTTAGGCAGAATCAGAAGTAGAATCGTGGCACTAAAGAAACCATGTAGCGAGACTTGCAGGCGGCGAGCCGGGCAGCCCCGGGCGGCCGTCGACAGCTGTGTCCATTGC
Source organism: Lasiommata megera (assembly GCA_928268935.1). Taxonomy (NCBI): domain Eukaryota; kingdom Metazoa; phylum Arthropoda; class Insecta; order Lepidoptera; family Nymphalidae; genus Lasiommata; species Lasiommata megera. The sequence continues at coordinate 61,483 of OV743326.1, forward strand.
TGTTCGCCCACTAAGAAGCGCCTCGATTGTTCGGGCCGACGTGGTCAGTCCGGGCGGCGCGGCCGGCTCCTCGGTGACGCTCGCGGCGAGTAACTCTCGCCAGCTCCGCGTCGCCAGTTCGTCGAGGCTGCTGGCGCAGTGCCGGCTTACAGAGTATTCTTTATTTTATCTTCCACGATTTTATCAGCTTTGGATTCTCTGCTTTCCCGCATAAAGCTCTACCGAGCTCGCCGCCTCGAAACCGACATAAATCAAGAAACCAAACAAATATACCTATCTCTCAGGATCTTTTTCTGCTGTTGGACTTTGAATCTTTATGCTTTATGTATGGTTCTACCCCCCGTTAGAGGATGACTTGGCATGAAACTTCTGGCTGTCAATAATTGTATTTTGTCTATTTGTCTACGATATAGTTATTAATAATATTGCTCTTTATAGATTATATACCAGAGCGCTGGAACGCGGGAGACCGTTGAATAACTACGTACTGCTACTACACTTGTACCTTATTAATTAGACTAAGAATATATGTCTTTACAATTATCCCAAGAAGAAACTTTGAACTATTTATAAAACAATTATCTTAAGAAACTCAACGTCTGCTCATCAGCAGCCAATGGTCCTTCACCAGGAAATAGCTCGTGTGTCCATTGTTATTACTGCGCAGCGTGGCCCTGCGCCCACAGCGTGTGGAGCTAGCCGAGGGAGCTCCCGCGGCGGGACGGATGCGAGCCGAGTAATTTTCCGGGACGCTGTAAATAAAGTTTAAATGATGCGTCCCTCTTTTGTACACTCGTTATAAGTTGTGGGCGGTGCCTCCCCCGATCTCCTCTCCCCGTATTTATAATATAATATAAGGAACCCCTGTGATTGTTTGATGACATGCGCCTCCGCGCAGGGGGTCCCCCGGGGGTATGTTGTAGAACCTTTCTTATAGCAACACTTTGAACTTGTGCAGTTTAGATTGAACATTGGGGGCTACTTCGTAGCATACGATAACGCTAGAATAATCTATTAAATGGCATATCTCCACACCGGTCACCGGACACAGCGCGCCGACGGTGAGGTGCGCGCACCGAGGAGGGCTGCTGCGCGTGCGCTGCACAGCATATTCATTTTATTCGGCAATACTTTTGCGTATTCATCACTTCGGCCCTCAGATCGAGATGAAGCCATGAAATAGTGAGCAGTTTGGAATTGAGAGGAGTATATCCGGTAGTCGTTCGTGGCGGTTTCATTTGCAGGCACTCGGGGCCTCCGCCGCGCTGGACGTGCGAGGCGCCGCTCGCTGTTGTTTCCGCAGCTCGTAATATTGCCATCAACCGCTTTGACAGCCGGCTGACTGCCCGCGGCCGCGCATCGTCAGCGGGTGCTCGGCGACGTGAGGAAGAGGGAAACCTCTGCCGGAGAGGGGGGTATTTAAATTTGAAATGTAAATGAAAATGACGTACGTCTGCCGTATCCAAATAGGTCGCTGTGAACGGCGCTGGTCGCGGCGAGCAGAGCCGGCGACGCTGCTCGGAGTCCGGCGCCGACCTCTCGTTTATTTCGCTCTGCGGACTGACGCGACAGTTTCCCGACCACTTCCTCGGCGATATTGAATCTTATGCCGCATGTAACTAAGTCGATTTCGTGAAAACATCGGATCAGCGAGGACCTTCTCGTCGTGAGCGAGTCGGGGCGGCGGACGCGGCAGAGGAAGACTTTCATCTTAAGCCTGGGCCCGCCGCCGTCAGCCGCACGAGCTGTGTCGCTGAGAGTGATTCTTTAGCAGTAACCTGCGCGGAAGCTGCAGCGCCAACAACTCAACGTGTCTCAGTGTCGACACCAGCCTGCAGGCGTGCCGTGCCCGTCGAAGGGTGCACAGGGAATGGTAATGGTAGCCGGCGTGCCCGACAACGTGCCGGCGTGCCTGACCATGTTATCCGCGTGCGGCCAGACTGGTGGGACAGTGCGCTTGAGTGATTCAAAGAATCCTTTTCTCTAATTTTTTTAAATAAACTGTTGTATATTTTTTAAACGAGAATACCGTAAGCCGGTTTGTACATCACAAAGCTTGAAACGGTTCTGTTGGGACACCGTCGGCGGCAGCACTGCGACGCAGCCGGCGCCGACCGCAGCGCCGACCTCCCGCACCAAAGCGCCGCTTACGTCGAATCAACGGCGCTTTGTGATGACATCGAGCTGGTAATGTTCACGCAATTATGAGCCTCAATGCCAGTACGTTAAATTCGATATTCCCGCGCGCTGAAATCTTCAATTTACGAGGTCCGCAACAAATGTAGTGGAAGCACGCTTTGTCGGCGGCAGCAGTTCCGTGCGAGCCCTCCGCGCCGCACCGCCCGCCCGCGCTCTCCGGCTGCGCACTACACACGTATAGGGACACGCCGAGCAAAGCACGCGCTCCGCAATGTGAGCCGTATCATCACAAACAACTTATATTAAAAAATAAGTCGAACGAACGGTGTAATAGTTAGTCGTTAAAACAAACGTAGCACAAGCTCCGCAGATGTATAAGAGGACATTGATTTCACATAAACTATAGATAATAATTGCTCCAATAGAGTAGAACACATTTCCGAGGCTGGAAAAACAAGAAAATAAAAGAAAATGAAGCTAATAAACTCGGAAGTTATTAATATTTCCATAACATGACTATTTAGCCGAAACGGGGCTTACGTTTTGATGAGATAGTTCATAAATGTTACGTATATTACGATACGTATCAATACCCGCCGCTGATGAGCGGCTCCACCGACCTTAGGGCTCCGCCGTGCGACTGCGCGGGGCCGCGAGGCAGAGGCCTGCAGCGGGCGTCGAATGCTTTGGATCTGCCTGCTGTATATTTGAGGCATGCCTGCAGCCGGCTACGTCTACGTCCGCTACATAACTGCATGCACCAGGCAATAACAAAACCGCCCCCCCCCCCCCCGCACTAGTTGTGCAATATTAATTGTGGCTGCGCAGTGCGCGCCGCCGCGCTCGTACGGTTTATTTTAAATCTATTTTTTCAATTTTAAACGCGACAAAGTTTATTTAATTTTAATTAAACACGCTACAGCCGCCGCGGGGCGACGGTCGTTAAAGCTTCATTGAAACGTTTTTAACAGAGTAATGAACAGCGTGTGAAACTAAACGACGCCGTCTGAAAAACTTCAACAGTAATACGCGTTTATTTCAATTGTATTGACCTCAGTTGCAGAGTACCGCCGGCGCCTCCTCGTGTTGTGGTTCAATTTTGTTTGAAAATTAATAATTGTATTTATATAAAAGCCGTCGTTAACAGTTGTTAGTCTAGTTCGGGCCCCTCGCCGGAACAGCTCGGTGCGCCGGGCCTGCTCCCGGGCTGAGCGTCGGCGCACTCTTACACTTGGAATAAGAGGTTTTTTTACATATTATTTTGGCGCGCTTTGGCAGAAAAAACATATCCTCATGCCATAGCGGTGGGTGGCATGACTTTCTATTACCATACCATACCATATGCCACTGCTTTTCACTCCCCGTATGAGCGTAGCGGCGTACTCGTTAGTAGATCTACCAGTGTTCCGTCTGCGCCGTCCGCTGGCATCATACGCGCAGCACCGACACTTGTAGAAGCTGATATGATTTCCTGAGCGCCGCCGTTCTATCCGCCTTCATTAATCAAGAGTCTCTGACAAGTTAATTGAGCTACGAAGCTTTATTATTCCCAGCCAATGAAATCTTTCCACTTGGAAATAAATTGTTTTCTTCTTCGCCTTCGAAATTAATTAAAACAACAAGTTTCCAAGAAGTCTTCGAAGCTTCAAACAAAAGAATGGGAACTGTAACTTTCATGTTTAGGGCACAACGGAGCGACGGAGCCTGCCAAACGAAACGGGTTCTGTTTCCACAACAGTACGATTCGCGGCCAAAATAGAAGCAGCGGCGCGCGGCCTCTGCTGCCGCCGCCCGCCGCGGGCAGCGCACCTCTTAGTACATAGTTGCTGCTTCCGCAATGATGAAAGTTTGTTTTAATATAAAAGGTCCTGCGACTCAAGTCAGCTAACGGCTGGGCTCCACTTCGGAGGTGAAGCAGTGAGGACGGGCATCCCTCACTCACCTGTCATGACAACGAAAAGTAACAACCGTTTAGGTAAGGGTCAAAGATCATTCCGATTGAAAGTAATCTAAAACTACACCTATGTAAGGTGTACTAAATTATGATATTATATTTTTTAAGATTTTTAGTTTTTGATTCAATCTAAGGTTTATTTAAGGTGTTCTGGAATGGAGACCGCGTACCGGTAAGCGCAGCGTAGGACGACCCCCTGCTCGCTGGACCGACGACCTGAAAAGGATCGCTGGTGGCGGGTGGATGAGGAAGGCGGAGGACCGTGTGTGGTGGCGCGCTCTCGGGAAGGCCTATGTCCAGCAGTGGGCGTCTATAGGCTGATTGATTGATTGATAAGGTTTATTTTAAGTTTCAGTTGTTTCCCACTTTCCAAGATACAGTTTAGAAAGTGGGAGATCATAAAATTATTTACCACTAATTGTTAGCAAATAAAATAAATAAGAAAGAAGCGGTGATAGCCTAGTGGTTAGGGCGTCAGCCTCCTAATCAGAGGTCGGTGGTTCGAATCCGGGCACGCACCTCTAACTTTTCGGAGTTATGTGCGTTAAAAAAAAAAAAAATTAAAATATCACTTGCTTCAACGGTGAAGGAAAACATCGTGAGGAAACCTGCACGCTTGAGAGTTCTCCATAATGTTCTCAAAGGCGTGTGAAGTCTGCCAATCCGCACATGGCCAGCGTGGTGGACTATGGCCAAACCCTTCTCATATTGAGAGGAGACCCGTGCTCTGTAGTGAGTCAGTAATGGGTTGTTCATGATGATGATGATGAAAATAAATAAATAAAATAAGTAAATAAATAGTGTACTAAATTGCATTTAAATCCGCTTAATCGGTTTTTTGCATGACGTGTGAACGGACAGACATACAGACAGAAATGGACCTCGGGAATCTACCTCGCCATTAGTAGATAATGGACCGCGCCGACCACTACACTAGGGAGGCATTCGATTCCTAACATTCACAGTAACATAAAAGTTTTTTTGAGTCGCTTGGCTCTAAATATTTCAATGCTATACTCTTTAACGTGGCTCAAAATCGATCTACAGAATATATTTTTCGATTTGATGTTACAATTTGCGCTAAATGTTACTACGAGTGGGTAGCTATTTCAATAATTGAATCAGGTCAATTAACGCTTTGAAAACATTGATGCGGACCCGCGAGCCGGCGTCACCCCGGGCTGCGCCGGGCCTGACCCAATCAACCCTTTTAACGAATCTAATAATACAGGTTCCACGAACAATATTCGTTTAGGTGTGTAATTATGAAACATACAACCGGCTGAACTCACGTGATTTTTTTCGGATTTAGGGGCAAAGCTGGCCGTAAAAAATCTGCTACGAATTTGTTTCCGGAAACGCTTCACTTCTTCACGAGGAGCACACTCGCTCGGTCCGTCTGCGGCTTTACATGGGCTGGGGAGGCCTGGCGCAGCAGTGGGCTGACGTACAGTGCCGATAATGATTCGTGCGTTCCGCCGTGCAATACGAAACTATTTGAGTTACATAAACACAACAAACTCGGCCGCGGGCAGCTCGCACTTCACTCGAGTGAAGTCGTCACATGGAAAATTATTTGAAATAAACCAACAATATGTAAGTCACCGTCAACGCTGTCAAGGAAGCAGTTTTTCATGTTGAGAGTCAGATACCTCGCTATCGGTTTGCTGTACAGCTCCGAGCGTATGTAACCTCCAGGAGTCATAGTTATATATATATTTTTGACTTCTGTGGAAATTCAACAACGAACTTGATTAATCCTGAATTAGCGTGTCCGGGGGCAAAGAGAATCAGCTCGCGGAGGCGGCAGAGCAGCGCGCGGCCACAGCAGGCGATGCGGCCCGGCCGATGCTAAACCGAGCAACGTTCGTTATTGAACATTATCCCTTATATGTCTCATTCTTTCCAAAATTGAGAAAGAAAACGCTAAATAGTCGTGCAACGCGCCGGCGACAGACGCCTCATGTCAGAGGTTGCCGGTGACCGTGTTCGTGGCAAACTAACGGAACGTGCATGAACACGATCCTTATGGGCACAAATACGGCATTCAGCACATCAAATTAATTTCAAACAAAATGATACTGACATTTGCCTACAGTTATACCACTGTCACTGTCTTATGGCGTCATGTACCTAAAGTAACGTCTAAGTGTAATAAACGAAGTTACTTTAAGTAATAAAATATGTTTTAGTGGGGGTTTCTCAAATGAACGCGGGTGAAATCGGGGGACACAGCTTGTTCATAATATTTATTCAAACTTTGCTAACTCGGGCCTCCCTTCATTATCCAGTTTTGAGTATAGAATTGTTTTTATTCACATCAATCATAAAAATAATCGGTAGGTTTTTTAAATCACGAATTAATTCTAAGTTACCCGCTCCGGTCCTGTTTCATAATTTAACCCTTTGGAACTTTAATTATAAATTTTCCAATAAAGGCAGGCAACTTATTTTAATCGCAAATTTCATAATCAGTACCAAATGTGAAATGTTTTAATTTGTAACGGGCGGGACCTCGCTTTGAGCATCAGCTACTGCTACCTGCGGCGAAACAATCGACCTGTCATTTTTACATTAAATGTTCACGCACGGCGTTAATGCTTTGTAATTTCAAAATGAAAAGATTCCATCGAAGTCGCCGGAGCGGCCGCCGCCTCGTAGCATTTGAACAAGTGAACAGTGTGACAGCTGTTACAGATAGATTGATATAAGTAGATTAGATAGAGGCGTTTTTTTAAATAATTAAATTGCTAACCATAATTTTCAAAAGTTTGCTAAATTAAAGAATTGACACACAGGGGTACAACAGTAAGTAATTCGCTGAGCCAGCCTTCTCAGTGAACGTGACCTACCTGGTGTTGTGCAACATTTATAATCCAAAAATGGAGTAACAAATTTTACCTATATTGAAATTAAACATATAACCTGAAATCGCGAAATTTGCAGACTGGCTTTGCGCGAGCAGCCGCGACCGCCGCCTGCGCACAGCGAGCGCGTCACGAGCGACGTGCGGTAACACAATGTTTCATTAACTGACAACGATAACACGAGCTCCGACATGAAGAACCATTTGTGACTCCTCTCAATGTGAAAAGATGTTCACCCTCGGCGGGTCTCTGTGCGCGGCGCATCAATATTCGGGAACAGCAAGCAAGCCGTCCGGCCCGGCACCGGTGCGGAGCGTCCACCGCCAGCTGCAGATATTACAAGCTTTTATAGCGCGGCTGCAATCATCTGATAAATCAATCACACACAATTGGAAGCATTAATGATTTTCTAAAAGTTTCTATTACCAAGTCAACAGGACGGCCATGAGCTGAGGCGAAGGACCTCGGGGTTCAAAAGTACTGCAGAGGCTCGCTTTACTAATACCGCTGAAATTGGAAACCCCTCCGAGATGAACTATGTCCAGCTGCGGTACACCGATGATGATGATGACGCCTCAGGGTTGCAGACAGGCTCGGCTACGTGAGGTCTGGGTTCGGCCACCTCGTGGTCAGCGTTGAGCGCACGGGACTCCCAGCGCAGCGCGAGAGTAGACCTGGCGCGAGGCTGCGACATTGCTTAGCGAACTGGGAATATGAAGCCAATGAAATAGTTTACCGGCGGAAGTGACGTCACCCGGTCGCGTCACTCGCGCCCTAACCTCCCGCACGTACACTAGTTTTATTTACTCTGTGGAGATTCCGAAATGTAGGCGAAAATGAACTTTAACGGCATAATAATAGCGTTTAAGCATCTTGAAATGGTTTTTTTTATAAAGGTGATATGATTTGCATAGTTGTAGGTGACTCTATGGTGATTTTTGATTTTGGACTCGCAATCAACCGTGACAAAACCAACTTTATGGTAATTGATAGGAAAGCTAATAACAGACCCGAGATAACTCATATCAATAACTGTGAGGTTGTCGCCAATTACATTTACCTTGGCTCCGCTATCAATAATAACGGGAGTTGCGAGAGCGAAATTAAAAGACGCTGTGCCGTGACCAGATCAGCCGTTGAGAAGCTATCGAAAATCTGGAAGGACAGAAGAATTACGAAAAACACAAAAGTTCGTCTAATGAAATGTCTGATCTTTCCGATCTTTCTATACGCGGCTGAAACATGGTCCCTCAGACAAGTTGACCGAAGAAAAATAGACGCGCTGGAAATGTGGTGCTGGAGACGTCTATTGCGAATAAGCTGGACAGCGCATCGAACAAACGCCTCCATACTCAAAGAGCTGAAAGTAAAACAAAGGCTTTCGTCGCTTGTACAACTGCGAATCCTTAAGTTCTTTGGGCATTTAACAAGGAAGACCGGTACCATCGAACATCTCGTGGTACAAGGTCGAGTCGAGGGCACACGTCCACGTGGTCGCTCCCCTACTAGGTGGACGGACTCAATCCGTTCCGCTACAGATTTATCGATCTCCGAGTGCTTCCGTGATGCTACAAACAGAAATCGCTGGAGGGAGATCGTAAGAGCTGCTGCGAAGGCCAAATCATAACCACGACCACCCTGCCAAGAGTGAACGAATAAGAAGAAGAAGGTGACTCTAAAGGCTGATATCGTGGTATCGGCTGACCGCTACTCGGCCCGCGTGCCGTGAACGCGGCCGGGGGCGGCGGCCGGCGGAGGAGGCCGCATGCCGTGTTATTATTGAAACACCTTTCACGTAAAGACAGAATTGTTGCTCAGAAAGGCTCTCTCATTGGTGCCGTGGATTTCTGCGTCAAGTGAAATGGTTTCTTTTAGTGAATGCGCTGTCGCTGCGTGTAATAAACACATCACGAGCACGTAACAGCGTCGGAAATAGTGCAGCAGCCAATAGTACAATAAATATAGAAGGCAAATTTAATTCGGTCTCATGTTACAGATGCCCCCCCCCCGCTCCGGGCCGCCCCCGGGCTCGCACCGGACGTTCGATGTCGCCGCGCGATGCGTCTCACTCGCCAGTTTCAGCTGCACTACAATGATATACTAAGTCTCCTATACATTATATAAGTAGATACTGATATCACTGAACTGTTCTCCGCACTGCTTGACTGGTTTGTTCTCTTGGTTGGTTCGCCGCGTGTGTGAGCGGGCTGTGTCCGTCGCAGCCCGCTCACTATACTATAATTATAATTATCTACATCACATTAAGCTGAAGAGCTTTTTTAGAACTTGAAATCATCGCAGCCAACTCTGGAATAATACTATTTTATCGACACCGTAAAATAACTGCGATAACTTGTAATGATTCAAAATATTAGCGCTGGGACTTGTGTACAGAGAGCAGCGGCCTGCGTGAACAAACCCGTCCAGCAGGGCCGAGGCGCTGGGGCGGGCCGCGCGCCGCGCACACGTCGACTGCACGGCGCTGCGGTGCCGTTGTACTTCGCAGGAATGTCATCCAACGGCCACGATGGTTTTCCGGTTTTAGAACAAGTTTATTTCTAGATGGTTCGATTTAAAATATTCTTTGTTTGTCTTACTTTTTATTTAGATTCATTTGTTCTTATTTATTTTGTTATGATTAACGCTCAGATTGTTTTTGCTTCGTGCCCGACGCGTGCGGAAGCTTACATTTTGTTCAAGTTGAATAATGTCGGAAATGAAAGTTTACGTTACAGTAATTGGATCTCCAGTTGAGTTTGGTATTTAATTAGTAGCAATCGGGAATTCCCGTTACCCTTCCGTGAATAATAATAAGCCGACACGAGACGGAATGTAATTAAAGAAACGGAGCTCCGGCCGGTGACCGCCGCCCGCCCGGCCCGGCGCGGCGCTCGGGAGCGGCTCGGGCCGGCGGCCACGTCGACTCGCACTACTATTCTAGTTAAATCTTAACTAATGGCTAAACCGTCCAGTTATCTCGATCATTTTGGGAGCGAGAAAGAAAATTATTTTTTATTAATTACTTGTTCGAACTCGACTCCTCGAGCTCGATTACGGAATTAGAAATTCGTTAAAAGTAATTGTCAGTTTCATGAGAACATCGAAATGCCATCTCGAAGCCAAACGGCGAAGTTGTAAGAAGCCGTCAAAAACCGGCGCGTATTTTCAATGAATAATTAATTATCCCCAAGTTTGATTAATTTCCGGCGCGGGCGGGGGTCGGGGGCCGGGGGACGGACTGGAAATTATACTTTACTGATATCTGTTAACTGAAAAGTTATTCATTAATGGACCTGCGTGCAGCGACATTGGTTAGCACTAAAGCAACCCTCGCACGCCCACAGCTAACAAGAAATAGATGAATAGAGATATCGACATCAGACACGATTATGTTTTATTATACATTTTTAATCTTTACATATGGTACCTGAGTAATAATAAAGACAGATTTGTCATACAAAATCTGTCAAGACATCATTTAAATTTGTCAGTAAGACATTGTTTATAGATTTTAAAATAGACGCTAACTGAAAGGTACGTGGATTGAAGTGCAGCTCAGCACATTCTGCCTGACGAGCAAGGTTAATACATCTCAATATCTATCATAATTATCACAAAAACAATATTTTCCAGCGTCTTCTAATCCACAAAGGGAACACGCTCCTTTCTCCTGAAAACATAAAATATCGCGTCCCACAAGTCTTAATAATCAGTTCAAACTTCCCATACATCTTTCGAATTCGTGTTATAAAAATCCTCAAAATGCAGTAATTTCCGATGTTCTGCAGATACACCAGCAGCAGCAGCAGCAGCGGCAGCAGCAGCAGCAGCGGCAGCAGCAGCAGCAGCAGCAGCAGCCGGCGCCATACTCTGATGTGATATTGGGTTTGAATGTCAGTAGCGCGAGCGATGTTTTGAGTTCGTCGGATGAAACGGTTGTAAGATAATTTAAATGATGCATTATTAGAATAGCAAATAATTAAACATTAAAAGCAAATGCGAGCCAAACGCTTCCTGCAACAGAGGTGCCAGTGTACGCGGCGCCGCGTGAGCTGTGTGTGTGTGTGTGTGTGTACGTGTGTGTGTGTGTGTGCGTGTGTGTGTGCGCGCTGACACGTGGAGCGGTCGAGTGTTGTTGGTCGACCGTTTGGACGCGGAGAGAGTAATTCATAACATATATTTGACGACCACTGTAGTGCGGGGCGTGCGCTGTAGTACTATAAAGTTAGTGGTCCTGGGTTCGATTCCCGACTCGAGTCTGGTCTGGTGGGAGGCTTCGGCCGGGGCTAGGTACCACCCTACCGACAAAGACCAAAACCAGAAGAGAAAAACCAATTAAGAGTATGGGTTTACCAAACCCGGTATCATCTTAGACCGCATCATCACTCACTGGTCAGGTGAGATCTCGTCAAGGGCTAACTTGTGGTGTATAAAATATATATATATATATACAGTGTTTGTCAGTGGCTGTGGTTCGCTGCCTCCCTGCAGGCGCTCGGCCGGAGCCGCCGCACGGAGCCGCCCGGGCGAGCGACTCATGTATTTACTTTGCCTGCTGCGGGGTCTGATTGTTGTTGTTCTGAAATGGCAGCAGGGTGGACAAGACTCGACCGGGAAGTATACAATGGGTCCCCCGGGCGTCCAGTAAAACTAGCGAGAGGGACATACCGTGGTGGTTTTTAGTTCGGGTAGACCACCCATGGGTGGGAGTCCCACATAACCTCCGTCCTGCCCAAGGGACGAAAGTAGCTATAAAGCTTTTCCACCACGACAAAAAAAAAAAAAAAGGGTGGACAAGACGGCCATTACTCGTTCGTAATTCATGAAGTAAGGCAGGAATTGAAAAGCACTTGTATTTGAACAACGATTATTGTGATTGTTACATCTGAGGCTCGCGCCGGCCGCCCCCCGGCCGCCCCCCGGCCCGGCCCGCACTGCGCAGTGTCGCAGGCACGTCCCGCATTACCGCGGCCGAGCATATTGCGCGGTTAAACAAACAGAACGTGTTACTTTGTCGATACAAACAACTGTCTTGCTCGAGTAGTCCCGTGATCTGAGGTCTATAATTTGGCGCTCAGAATAAATAATAAATTGTTACCCGATGTTACACGGAGCATGTCCGCTTTGCGAGCGGGTCGGTGACGCGAGCGGCTGATGCGGCGCGGCAGTAGTTTCGCTCGTGGCGTACTTGTCATATAACATTATGTGAGGCTTCCGCTAATGAGCCGTAGCCGATGTTGGTTCGGGACGAAGTGCCGTCCCGCCGGGCGCACTCATTGAGAGGTAACTCAGTTTCCTCTCCACAATATTTAGATAAAGCTCACTGTGAAAATTCATGATACATGATGTCGCGAGGTAATTACAGTAACAAGCTCAAGTGTTGTGTCCGCCGCACTGTGGAGCTGCCGCCGGAAGTCTCGGCGGGGAGCATCCGGTGCGTGAGGTGACACTTACCGCAGTGGAATGTGGGAACATCGTGTGACGGGCGGCAGAACAGAATCTGCGCCTGTCCGCTCAGCGCGCTCATTGCACCTAAGAGGAGTTTCTGCACGTAGTTAAGTACGGGGAGTACATAAATAAAGCCGAGTGACATGCAATAATATTCACCAATGTGCACGAAACTCGGCCAATGCTGATAAATTGGGGAAAAACAAGTTTTCCCACGAGTTACTCGTTGTACATTTTAAAAACATTCCACTCGGTGAAAACAATGCATTTATGTATATTAGCAAATTCATAATTATGTATAAGAGAGGTAAGTAATTGAAGTAGGTGAGTACCTCTCCTACAAGCGATTAATTGAGTATTTCTGTATCAGGTGCTCTGTGCGGCGGGGAGGGCGGCGTGACGTCACGGCGGCCGCCCCGCACCCCTCGCGCGGACCTTTTGTCTGTTTGAAAGCTCTCGCATGATGCAACATCCAATTATAATTACAATACAACAACATACATACATACAATAGCAGTAGTAACATTAAAGTGGTGTAGTACTACAGTCGCATGAGCACTTGTTGTCTGAACTAGTAGCGAGCGAGTCGGCCCGAGCTGCTCGAACACGTACCGCTACATTGACATGAGCGGCGGTGTGTGACCTAAGTGTCAGTTCCCCGGTACTGAGCCGCGCGCGGCGCCGGGGCGCGGCGCTAGCGCGGCCGGGCCGCGGCCGCTCGCCTGTCATTAATCTCCTGCATGATTGATGCTCACCCGCCGTCACGTGTGCGCTCCGCCGCGCCCGCCGGGGCGGGGGCGATGCTTACGTAGCTCTAGCGAAGGAGCCCTCCTAGAGCATACCTGTCGGAGGGTTCCTGTACTCCTGTGCGGTGAACTCGACGAGGAAACCGGCTAAATAATATCATGCGTCAACCTTAAGTCAGAAACAGGTAAAGCTGCGCGGCGCGGCGAGTGAATGCGGCGGTGACGACCTCGTGCGCAGCGGCCCTGGGCCGAGCTGGACCGAGGGCGACTTCCCGTGCCTTATCGTTAGCGACTGATGGAAACCGCTCGACGTTCATCCCGAGCCCACCATCCGCATCGCAGCAGTGTGGCGGGCGCCGGCCCCTGTGCCACCGTAAACTATGAAAATGGTTTAATTAACAGAGCCTTTATTGACCACGACCGACAAAAATAAACCGTAGTTTCGGTGACGCTGCGTCGCGGAGCTCCGGCGAGCGGCCCCGTAGCGCCGCTACGCGCTACGCGCTACGAGCTGCACGTAGCGCGCTGACGGGCGGCGGGCCTGTCGCTGAGACGGCCGCATACTAACATTTTACGAGTATTCGAGCGTCAGTGGCCCTGCTTCTTCCACCTCCTTCGGTGGACTTGGCTGATTATATTGTCAGGCGTCAATATTAACTACCGGAGTTGACAGCTCGCCGCGCTCTCGACAAATAGATGGGGGGGGACCCAGTCAGCTTCTAATCGTAGCTCGAGGCGGCAACTATCGTGTCGAGCTATGGTCGCTAGCGCGTATCTGACGGCCGTCGCAGCCGACATACAAGTTTTAAGTAGTCGGGGCAAGTTCCGCGGCTCGCCCGTCACTTTCAATATCTAATTTGAAGATTGATCGGCTCAAACATTCAGTAAACTTCAAGTAAGATAATGATGTTTGCGTCATCAGCCCGCCGGCGAACTCGTCGACGCGTGACTCACCCAAACGGATATAAAGTACACTCCGACTCGAGACATACTATTTAAACATTACCTCTGTCCTCAGTGACGCGTTATGTTAAAGAATTTATCGCAGCGTTTGGCGACGCAGCCGCAATCACAACAATGGCAATAAATTCGTCGAGCCAACCAGCGTGTATTTGTCAGTACTACGACCTAACAATTTAAGTGCAAATGTTAGTGAGTACGCGTAAAGAAAATAATAATATAAATGAAATGAAAATTAAAGAAATTAAAGTTCGTTTTACCGAACAACCGACTACAATTATTGTTAAATAAATCGCCAATTACATCAAAATAAAACAGATCTAAGGAATTACAAACTTCCATTGACAGTAATAATAAATATACTCAAAACTCTATAGAAATTAATTTCAGGCAACAAACTTTCTATAAAGCTTTAAACGAAATTAATCCCATTACATACATATAACAAAAAAAAATAACATAGTTTTCTCGTCGTGTTCATCGGCCGCGCGCCGGCCGCTGTGGACGAACGCACCGGGCAGCTAGATGAAAACAAAAATATTCAAATTATTTGTGCTTGTGCTTAACAAAAAGTTTGTTAACTTAATCAGTAAGATTTAACTAAATTACAAGAAACATAGTTAACGTCCGGCGCTGAGCCGGGACACGGGCCACGTTACATGTGTCACATGTAGTGCCGGGCCGGATGTCGCTCTCGGACCCGTGCTCATACAGTACAGAAATGTTAATATGAATCCGCCACTGCGGAGCGGCGCGTTACTGTGGTGCAGACCGTGTCGTCACTTCTCTTGCGCGTTCAACAAAGTTCCGATTACTCCGCGCCTCCACTTCTGACGAGTAGGAACAACAGCGGCGTGTCCGCCCCCCGCCGCCGCCGCCGCCGCGTGACGTCACCGCGCAGTCGATACCGCCGCCCGTGTAGTGCACGAGACCGACCACTACTTCCAGCACGGAGCTTGTACGAGCTGCACGAGCACCACAGACTATACCTATCTTAATAGAATTTCAAATTCAAATAATCTTTATTCAAATAGTCCCTTAAAAGGCACTTTTGATACTTCAATAATTTACATAGTAGTGATTTGATGGTGATAACTACATTCGTAAACTTAAAACTAAAACTATGAAAAGCAAAGAAAAGTAATTTTACAGCAATTTCTCCCGTGTTATGTAAATTATTAAATCTACCAGAGAAGCCTTTATAATGGGGTTTTCGAACTCTGCGTCTCTACAGGCTTGCCGTTTTTATTGGAAATTGTGGAACTATCGTACTTCTCGCACGAATTGAAATCATATTTCCCCACCAATTAACTTTTTATAAGTGGTAAATCTCTGTCCCGCGATTGTTGCTATTTGGTAGTGCCCGATCCGAGCGCAGCCGGCACCGCTGCCGGCTCTCGTCCTACGCGTCGGCGCCGGCACTCGTGCGTCGTCGGCCGTGGCCGCCGGCGCGTCGGTCGGGCCGCGCCAGTCGCGCCGCGATCGCCGAGCTCGCCGCACGTCCGCGGGTGTCTGTCGTGTGTGAGTGGGATCGCGCTGGCGAGCTGCGCGCCGTGATGTGATGCGGGGCCGCGTGAGCCGCTCGGGGTCCTGGCGCGCGCCGCACGGCCGAGGGTCCGTGCGCTGGTGACCGACCTGGACTGCCTCTGTGCTCCCGTGCCGGTCGTCTACAAGTACTTACTTACGCCACAGCAGTGAGGCGGGGGCTCGTGTTACTTTCGATCGCGCGGGTTAAGCAATTATACGCGAGTTGCTCACTGGAGTGGTGATCACCTTCGGAGGTCCAGATGTGGCTTTCGTCTCCTCTACATGCTTCGAAAACAATATAAGCCGTCGTTCTCGGTGATTATCAATAAAACCCTAGAAATAAACGTTATTTTCCAGGCAGTGCTCGTCGCCAAGACTCACCGGCGCGTGCCGCAGCAGAGGAGTGTGTGCTCTGTACTCCTACCACTAAACTGATTATTAAACAAACAAACGCAATAGTTACCGTAATAGGTATATTGCAATTAATTACTTTTCGCCAACTCCTGTTTCATATTGAACGCTCTCTAAACCTTCTTACAACAATTTGCTTATTTTTATTCAGGCAGCTCAAAAAAACAACGTAGGTCACTCTCACTTAGATTTTTATTGAACTTTTGTGAGTTAGTTTTATTACTACATCATAAACTAATAATTGTGAGTTCCCTGGACGATTGTTTCTGCTTCGCTCGCACCGGCGGGAGTAACTCCACGCGCAGCGGAACCTACCGCCGCTGCCTGGCGCTGAACGAGCCACTATTATTTTCTTGTCGTATAATATGAAATGCAATTGAAAATATCAAATATACATAACGCTAAATGAGCAGATGACTGCATGATTTCAAAACATGTTTAGTATAATTACACACACACACACACCGCCGCACGCACACACACAGACACGCGCTGGTTTAGAATCAGTTTTGGAGCAATTAATGTGATCGGGCGCCGCCACTCCACGCCGAAAACTCTATTACATCTTGTAGCGATGTGGAATATTATAGCATACTAATCATCTCATCCTAGACTAATCATTATAGCTCATATAATGCTAGACGATTCCGGGGGACTGAATGAAGTTATCAGTCTCTATACACTAGTGGTATACTCTGCGTCCGCCTCGCTATGTAAGAACACAAATGTCAAACGGCCGAACGTAAATTCCTCCAATTTGGAGCACGTCGTACCCGGGCCCGGAATGTCCGGCGGCCCTCGCAGGAATGCGGCGCGCGGCCGCGCGGGTCGCTGCTGGCACCACACTCACAACATCTTAAGCAAAGAACTTACTCAGCGACCGATGGAAACCTTTTCGTCGATTTTACTCCACATCATCATTGGCCCTATTCATCTTCGAAAGATGTTTTGAACAGCGTCTCATGGGCGGCGGGGACATTTGTTTTCATGGCTTATGAGGCCAATACGAGAGCGACAGTGACGTCCGCACAGTTCACAAACATAGGAACCGCTAGGAGGTAGGGGGTTCTCTACGCGCTCGTGTCTTATAGCGCGCTTGTTTGCCAGATGCTCATGTAAGGCGGCGTCATGAGCAACTACGCCCTCCGCAACAACCTTACGCCACCGTACTCTTGTTCGGAGCAGAGACGTGGACATCCTACCTCAAGCAGGAGCGGAAATTTACTCCACAACTCTGTTAAATATTAACCGTAAATTTTTATCATTCTTTTTTCTTTTATAGTTTGTTTTATCAGTTCAGTTAAAATGAAATTTGCGAAGATCTCATGGATATTATTGGATTAAACTTCATCAGCGGACAGCGGAAAACCTCACTTAGGACTATGGATTTATACATGTCCATATGTCACGTGAATGGAGGCGTGACCAGTCGGAAGATTCATGCATTATAAGTGAACAAATATAAGTGAACTGAATTTAGAGATTATTACGAGTTACCGCGGCGACGTGGCCGGCGGCGCGGCCACAGCCTGAGCACAGCGGCGGCAGCAAACAACTCGCACCCGTGTCTGCGCTGCGGCGCGGCTCGCTAGCGAAGCGTCGGTAAATGTTTTCGTGCAAACCTTGCTCCCCTACTCTTCACAACTCAACCCGACCCACCACGTCGCATCGCCCGCCGACGCCATTACTCCGTTTGCTCGCCTTTTAACCCTAATGTCATCATCATCATCATTATCAACCGATTGACGTCCACTACTGGACATAGGTCTTTTGTAGGGAGTTCCAATGCTCACGGTCTTGAGCCGCTTGCTTCCAGCGGCTCCCTGCGACTCGTCTGATGTCGTCTGTCCACCTAGTTGGGGGTCGACCAACGCTACGTTTACCGGTGCGGAGTCGCCATTCCAGCACCTTGGGACCCCAATGTCCATCGGTTCTCCGAGCTACTCCGCCCATTGCCACTTCAACTTCGCAATTCGCTGAGCTGTGTCGGTAACTCTGGTTCTTCTACGGATCTCCTCATTTCTGATTTGATCAGGTAGAGATACTCCCAGCATAGCTCTCTCCATCGCCCGTTGAGTGACTCTGAGCCTTCTTATGAGGCCCATAGTGAGCGACCATGTTTCAGAGCCGTAAACCCTAATGTAAAACAATAAATTTAAAACCTTTGACAAGAATTTGGTTAGTAAATATAAAAGCTTTTTTCCTAGTCCAGCTGGAACTTCCACTCATTCTTCAAACAGAACAACCTTAAAATAAACTTTAACTTTATTATAAGATTTTTTTTTCAAATTTCCCTGTTTTATTGAGAATTTACACTATATTTTTTTTGACGACAAAATTCTCCGTGTTGGCTTTACGTCGAACTCTTTTAGCCTGCTATAACTTGTCTCATCAATACGAGCTTGCATAACATTTTCAAGTCAGGCTTTTCGAAATGAAGCCATACCTATATACTTATTTTCTTTAATTGTACAGTTTTACGTTTTTGCCCTTATTTATATGTGTTATTTCAATAACACACAAATTTTCTAACACTAGTTCATTACTGGCATCTGAACTTGGCAGCCAACCGATATCAACTGTTAACAAATGAGTGCACCTTGGTCCGCCCGTCGCTCGCCCGCGCGCACTCTCGCTGACGCCGCTCGCGCTCCGCGACCAGCCGCCGACGCGTGCCATCAAATCTCTTCATCTTTCTGATCTGTAGCGGATTGTTGACTTCGCTTTGTATACATAAACGCTAAAAGCTTAAAAAGTATAACAGGGCTCTGCGAATCTCAATTGACTTCAATATATTTTGTGCTGGAATAATAAAAAAAAAGAAAAAACTATTAATTTCGAAACCATGATCTACGGAAATTAGCATAGAGATAGTTTGTATCCGGGGTGGGCGCTTAATCCCTGGAAAAAACGGCTGCTAGGAGATTAACACAAAACTGAAAGGATTGGGGACAAAGTCGCTGGCGACATGTCTCATATACACACGCTAGGCAAAGCACCCAGCGCCGCTGACACTATATTCGCGAAGCTTGTACAGCGGAGGCTATCATGCTCAACGGAAGAATAGTTTTAATAAAACAGGTCAACAATCAGGATAGTCCACAAGTTACTGAACTGTCCCACGCCGTCGTAAACTTATTGTTGGCGAGTGACTCTCACACTAACTGGCGGGAGGAACACAATCACCGTCGGGCCAGCCCGCGATTGCTCCTCGACCGGGCTCAGGCCTCCTCCGGTGGTGTGGGAGGATTTTAGAGCGAGCATCGAGGAGATAGGGCTCCAATACGAGTCGGTGACCTTTCAGGTGAGTGAGGGAATGTGACATAATGCGACCGACACTTTACGCGGCGAGTGTTATTTCGTCCGTCAGTGACGAGGCGGAGATTCCATTCGTCATTTTATTTCTGAATACTTGCATAAAGTTGCGCGTTTATACAAGTATTAAATACTACGACCTCCGAGTGTAAACACTTCGTACACGGACGAAGAAGACACTGAGAGTGAAATTTAGAATTTCGTTATTTGTATTGTAAACGAGTGCGACTCCTCCTGCTCTGTTTCAGTTTTAAACTAATTTAGAACAGGCGCGACATCCCCGGGCTACGAAGTATCTGGATCACGATGTTGTTGAAATCGGGACCCTGCGGCGTATTCCAGATATCGAAAGTGCGCTGACCGCACGCGTGTTGCAGGCGGCGCCAGCAGGGGCCGATGGCGGCGCTCGCCGCGCTGCTGGCCGCGCTGCTGGCCTCCGCCTCCTCCGCTGGTGAGTGTTGGCTGCCGGCCTGTCGGCTCGCAAACTACACTAACCCACGTGAGACCTTCGTTGTGAACACAGCTGATGTTATGGTTGTGACCGCGAACTGTTTTATTATTGAACTAGCTGTTGCCCGCGACTTCGTCTGCGTAGCCGTGCGGCTAAGGCCCTGCTTCAGAAAGTAAGCTACAGGAAAATGTCAAATTGCCGATTTTCGTGTCTCTAAATTAAAAAACATAGGACTTTCATACAAACTTCCAACCCCTATTTGACCCCCTTCGGGGTAGATTTGGATGAAAAAAAAATTCTAACCTTATACTTACGTCCTAAAAGAAACCTATTTTCAAAATTTCAAGCTTGTAGACTTCATAATAAAAAAATAAGCAAATACTATCATCCCCTTTTTTACCAACCTTAACAGGTAGTATTTAAAAAAAATTGATGTATATGTTTTTTATTTATTATTATTAATCTTAATGCAAATTTTTGTGTCTCTAACTCTAAAAACAAAGAAAATTCATACAAACTTCCAATCCTCTTAGGGGAGGAATTTCCAAATATCCTTTCTTAGTTGACATCTCTTTACTACCTACTTGCTAAATTATAGCTTTATACGTACAATAGTTTTTGAGATCTCGTGTTTCATCAGAACGTCAGTAAGTCAGTATGTAAGTATGTAAGTGACCTTTCGCTTTTATATATATAGATTGTTTGGCTAGAAGTATTGATTCCGGAAAAGTACCCCTTTTGCAACCAGCGATGTAACAATTATTACTTAGAAAGAATACTATACAAGGTGTATTGTAGATACCATCGTGTTTTCACTATTGTAAAGAAGTCTAATACATTATAAGTACAGCAGGCGACGTGTCCCCCCGCCCACGTCAGTGCTCTAACTCCATACGCTGTTTCAATGCGTAATTTTTTGTTTCTTATTTGTGCATCTGCTCAGTTTCTTTAATATTGCCTACATACACTATATTATACTGGTTTAATTAAAGGAGCAGCCCAACGAGGACTGTAACATTTACGATGCTTAAAAACAAAACTTAGCTGAGTAAATAAAACATGATGATAAAAGGCATTATATGTATTAGTATGTGACGAGTGGCCGGAGCGGACCCGCCTCAGGGTGCGGGGCGCGGGGGCTGCAGGGACACTCCGGTTTTTTTTATTGTCTATCATTTTATAATTGACTTAGAAAATGGCCGTAGACAGAAATGTAGCACTTTTCTCTCTGTGGACACGTCCAGTGAGAGTAGCACGCGACGGCGGCTATGTTTCCGAGCATTTCGGTTCCCGGCCGCGCCCGGCGGCGGGGTGCACTGACTTCGCTTTGATCGCCTTCTGGTAACGGTTCACGCAGTCAGCGCGTCCACAGAGCCGGAGCACGCGGCCGCGGAGCACGTGCCCGCGGAGCACGCGCGCACGGAGCTGTCGGCGGCGGAGATGGAGGCGGCGGCGCAGGCGGCGGCCGAGGCGGCGGGCGTGCCGGCGTGGCGCGACCTGTGGTACTCGTCGCTGGAGGCGCTGCGGCGCGAGCCCAGCATCAACAACACGCAGGAGGACGTGGCGGTGCAGCTGGGCGGCGTGGCCTTCCTGCACTGCCCCGTGCGCAACCTCGGCGAGCGCGGCGTGAGTACCCGGCGCGTGGCCCGCACAGGCCAGGCGGCGCACGGCGGGGGGGAGCATTCATTCCAAAACTGTGTCGCAGGTGTCGTGGGTGCGGAGGCGCGACTGGCACATCATCAGCTCGGGCGTGTTCATGTACACTAACGATGAGCGATTCCAGGTAGTTACCTTCTTGACGTCCAGATGTTCGCCGACGAATTTCACTTGAAAATTATAAAATATCACCTCATTTCCTTTGAAGGTTCTCCACGGCGAGGAATCGGATGACTGGATTTTGCAAATCAAGTATGTGCAGAAGCGAGACAATGGCACTTACGAATGTCAGGTTGGTGCTCGCGATACTATGCCTATGCTAACGCGCGGAGGGCCGTCGGCTCAGGAGGCTCGGCCCTGACTACGTCACGCGTTCAGGTTATTGATTGCTATAACATTGGTGATGTTCCTGGTGAGTATAATTAACTAAATTATTTTCTCAGGTTTAATTTATAAGGGTACGAACAAATAACGAGTGTTCTCTGCGGTGTGGAGGTGCAGAGGGAACGCCCTCCTGGTGTTGTTTAGCTTCCGGTTTCATTGAGAGCTGTTGAGAGCGTCCGGTGGACGCACAGGCGGCTGCCAGACGAATGTGTGTGTTTGTGTACAATTATGCCGCAACCAAAATGTACTGAACGAAATTAATAGAATATAAATATTTACTTCCGAGCCTTCAGAGCCTGTTGTTGTAGTGTTGTTTTTGTTGAGAGCAGTTCTTAGCAGATAGCAGTGATGCGAGTGGGCTCTCCGCCAGGTGTCGACGGGGTCGGGCACGCTGTCGCGCCTGGTGCACTTGCATATCGTGGTGCCCGAAGCCTTCATCCTGGGTGCGGACGAGTACCACGTGGACGCGGGCTCCACCATCAACCTCGTCTGCATCATAGAAAAGGTAGGCTCGCTTCCCCGCGCGCGTCGGGAGCGAGCGCGCAGTACAGCGCACGCCGCGTGTTGCAGAGCCCGGCGCCGCCGCAGTTCGTGTTCTGGTACCACGACGCGCGCATGATCAACTACGACGCGGCGCGCGGCGTGTCCGTGGCCACGGCGCCCGGCGCGCGCACGCAGTCCGCGCTGCGCATCCGCGGCGCCGCGCCCGCGCACTCCGGCAACTACTCGTGCCGCGCCGCCAACACCGAGCCCGCGCACATCTACGTCTACGTCTCCGAGGGCAGTGAGTGCCCGCCCTCTCCACGCATCTCGCCCCTGCTCATACTCTGTCGACTCATTGGCATCGTGTACTCGTTGCATGTGTCCCGCTCTAAGCACTGCCTCTTTAGTCTTTCGCTTTGCATGTCCGCCTGCATGACTCTTTCCGTTCAGATATCCCCAAAACAAGTCGGAAGCTTGCAAAGTAGTGGACCACCTGGCGCCTCATATTAAAACATAAACATTGCAGCTCCGCGGTCATTCATTTTCCTCGTCTATTAAATAAAATACTCCTATACCCATTAAGTGGAATCAGCTGAAGATACGATGGACTTTGGCGGAAAAAATACCAGTTTAATTTTCAAAACGCAATAACTTTGACACCGAGCTGCCTCTCGTGCTAGAGCGCTACAGAGTGTACGTTGTGTTGCAGGCGACAAAATGGCCGCCACGCTGAGCCGCAACGCCTGCCCCGCGCGGCGCGGCTGGCGGACGCACTTGGCGATCGCTGTGGCGGCCGTCTTGCGGAACTGTCTCTAGTGCACCCCCGAATGTGTACAAACTCTCCGCGTACTTCAAATATCGCCAGGCGGGCGAAGGACTACTCTAGCTCGTACTGCGACCGAACCGCCGCTGTGGGCATTTTAACTTGTGTTAATATAAAGCCAAATACCATTCATGAACATGAAGATGGAGTCTGCGCGTCACCGACCCGCGGGAGGGGCTAATTGCTGTTTTGTTTCAATAAATTATCAGAACCGCCGGAACAAACGCGTGGTTCATTCGCATCCAACGCATTTGGACGGAGGGTGCAGCCTCCGGCACTCGCTCCGTGTAAATGGTTACCTGCGGCCCAAAATGACTTCCGCAGCGATGTTTGTCGAGGGACATGTTGTTATATAACGGCGCGCGTTAGCGAATGTTCTCGCTGACTCCCCTGTGCGCGCCGTAAACACATCTGTGGAATGTTCCGGGTTCGATTCCCGGTGGGAACCATTAATGAAGCGGTAGCAAGTCAGCCCGAGTGCGCTAAGCCGGCTCGCGCTGGCCGCGGGCGCCGCTCACGGAGCATGGTCGCCACTCGCAGCAGACACCCTCGCGCCCCCCGGCCTGAGCGATTGCAATGTACCACCACCGATTGCAGCAGTAATTATTAATATATGAAATATTTCTGTTCGAACTTTTGATGTAATTAATATTAAACAATGAGTATTAAAACATTCTCCTCCGTTCTATTCCATGTGGTTATAATTTTAGAAGGTGTTATAATAAACATAAATTAAAAGATAATTAATTGCTCAAAGCAAAACGTAAAAAGATTTATTATAATTAAATTAATTTGTACAAATATTTTGTGGATATAATAATTAATTAAATAATTGTAAGAGTGTAGTCATCAACCGGCGTGACAGCGCCGCGGTTGAAGCTCGCAGCCGCCGCTCCCCGCGCCCGACCCTGCTCGCTTATCTTATCCTGTATTATATCTACTTTTAATTTATAATTTTGATAAATATTGTCTCATCATTTAAATCATGTTTTACACGTTATCAGCGTCATTTAGAACATGTCTTTGAGCCTCCTAGGTAGAGTACAGCTATTTCCGCTTCCTCATAACAAAACGCAGTCCGCTGTCCGGGCAAGTTTCTACGTGACAATGCATTTAACGCAGCGAGCTCATGAAGCGCAAGCAATGTCGTCTTTGCTCTCAATAAGTGTAATCGGAACATATTTCTGTGCGTGTGTGTTGGCTGCACCGCACACTACTCGATGTGTCAGTGCGAGTGCGTGTGCGACGTGGTGGTGTGCGACGCCGTACCGGGAACCGAACATGTGCGACAAACAAATAAAATAATTCTTGCATTTATATAATTTTAGTATCAAGCTGGGCGCAGGCGAGGGGCGGCTGCGGGAGCTCGGGGGTTCAGTTATGAGCTCAACTGATGTTTTCGTGTAAATATTGTTCGATGTACTGCCTACTCGGTGACTGTAAAATATCGACATCTCGCAGTGTGAGCCTGCACAGGGCGCACACTCCTGTGCGACGGCGCGACTCTGCCTCAGTAATAAAGTGAATGATTCTGTGACCGCTGTTTTATTTACACAAACAGACCGAGCCCCCGCAAATATCGCTGAACTGATACGACGCAGCAGTATGTCACTGTGAGGAGAACCTGCACGTTGTAATATTGCTTAGTGAAGTATCTACTTTAGAGGATTGGTGCCGACCGAGTCGCCGCTTCGTAATAATGATATTTAAATTTTTTTTCGGTTATGCTTGATTTGAAGACAAAAAAAAAACAAACGCGGACTACAAAACAAAATACAATAGGCTTCTTCATTGACGTGTAGCGTCTTAAAATCTAAGGAGAATGCTTTTGAGAGTCCCGCAGGAATCCTTTACCGTGTAGCTCGCCGGGAAGCGCGCGCGTTACGGCGAGTCGGTTCAGAGATTGGGCTGAACCGAGGTAACAAATGACTTACTAAAAAGTTACACATTTACAATATAAAGGCAGACATCCTGCATTTATTTATGATGTAACACATGGCACAGCACCCTGGAGCCGGTTAACATGCCCCCTGCCGGCCGACGGGACCGCCCGGACGCTGTCACCGATACCTTTCACCGCATCGCAATCCAGAAAGCAATAGCCCGCCCGCCCACTCAGCGAGTCACTGAAGAGTGAATGTTTCAAGGTACCATCGGTCAGATTTCATCTTATACACTCTTGAGTGTAGAAGCTACTGGCCCGCACGTCTCTAGGCTGTATTAGTGATAGATTCGATAGATCGCGAGGGTCATCTCTAAATGGATATTCGTTGTAAATTTATAATGACTTGGTTTGTGTAGACTAAGGGTTTGAAAATCCTGTGGGAACATGATGAGGGACAAACTTTGGCCGTTCGAAGCAGAACTGGGCATCCGCCGTACATAACTAAGAATAATAATGAAAAATAGGAGAAATACCTAAAGGCGGATTTACGTTCTTAAAACGTGACCGCATTGTAATGCACGTCTGGACCGACAGCGCTGCAGGCGGTGCCGGGGGAAATACTAGATCATGATTCACACAAACACTGCGTTAACCTTGCTTGTCAACTTACGCGCTGAGCATGAGGGTACACGAGCTTACAGATAATAATATAAATTACTGTAAACTGCTCTAATGCAGGTACGCGGATATTAAGGAAGCCTCGAAGCCCACAAGCGGATAACTGTAGGGTTTTTAACCAACCCGTCATCGAACCCAAGACTACTACGATAAGACTATTGCGTCACTGAAACACTCTTTACGGCAATCCTTCGTAGCAATACTCCGCCGGGAGTGTTATTAATGTTGAAGGGAAAGCCGGTCGCATTCCAAATCACATTTCACTCGAAAGAACAAAGGCTATTAGAATACAATCGCAGTTATGAGGTGAGGGCGCGGGCGGCGAGCCCGAGGCCTCTTCCTTCCTTCCGCGCCTCGAAAAGCACGTTAAGGATAAAATATCCTGTTAAGTCGTCTGTAGTAACCTGGATGCAAATCGCTTTGGGGGAGCGCGCTCTACACTGTGTCTCCGCCTGCCTGCTGTGTGGTACCCGGCTGAGGTCGTACACTGTGACTGAGTAATCAATTTGTTATCAAAAACACAGGCTCGACCGGTCTGACCATTGCCATCGAATCAATGTACTTTTTGTATACATGAAATATAATTATTCATTACTGCTGCTTAAACGAAAGTTGATTTGTTATGAATTAGAAGTAACCCTGTTTCTGATACGAGTCACAGGTGCTCCATACGAATATCTATGAAAACATAATTGCTTTAAATAACTTAAAAACAAAAAAAAACATTTTTTTTATATTTCCGACCAGCGAAGGCGTTGCTCATTCAAATATATTATATTGTGGTGATCATTTCCGAAAACGTTTAATTATCAACTCGGTATATCAATGTTTCTTCATAGGTTCGAAGTTTTTATCAAACTCTACACTTTTCGACGAATAGAAAGTTTAATGAGATCCCTCGACAAATGAAAAAAATCAGCGAGTAATGCTTTGAAATACGAGTGCGAGTAACCTATCGCTGAACTCTGAACTTTATCGCAAGGCACTGACCTAACCGTGTTGTAGTGAAGTGGCAGGTTATGGGGGGGTTAGTGGGGGTGATCGTTCTCCGATACGACACTGAGCGGCTCGAGTGCATCCTTACGGGCAGGCGGCGTCACGGCCCACCACTAGCTACTCCTGCCTACTCCGCGCTGCAGCCGGCTGTACCCGCGTACCAACACGCCGTGCGGCGAATGACGTGGAAGGTTCTGGAATTAATTAAATTAATATGAGGATACGACGGCGAAACTTGAATGAACTACTATATGAAGTCTGCACAAGTTTATTCTCATGAATCTTTAGAACACCCTCTGGGACACGACGTAGAAACGACATTGTTTTTCAAAGAGGCGCGGAAAGAACACACACACATCATTGTCATCGTGTGTCTTTCATCTCGATGTCGAGAACAGTCACATCGTATGGGCTCAGGGGTAGTGCACGGCGTCTAGTTCTGCCGCAGTTGTTTTAGCAAATCAGTCGCCGCACGGGGCTCGGGGCCGCGGGGGACACGAGACATTGAATACAGAATAATTATAATTCCATAACATCTGTATTATGGAATATCAATCAGCTGAGCATGTGATACATGCCTGTGGCACGTTGCTTATGTTTTTAAATTAAAGACATTCAACTACAAAAGCTAACAACGAGCCAACTGCGTCGTTTCGAAATTATAATAGTGCTGTCCGAGATGTCAACACGTACTTGGTTAAACACTGGCAACACCGCACGGATCCGCCAAATTACGTTGTAAATCAATTTCTGGTTCTGAGATATAATTGTATCAAAGCATTACATCGAGCAATTCTTTAAGCTGAATCCGCTGAGACCCTCCGCGTGAACTGAGCGCGCAGTAATCCTCTACCCCAGGCAGTGGCTCTGCTCGCAGGCGGAAATACATACTCTACTTAAGAGGATTTACTTTGGACCTAATGTACGGCAGCAGCAAACGAATGTGCGATAACAAAGACGTAATACCAGAAGCGCTTATTTTAGGTCCTTTCCATTTCGCTAGCAGCTGGTGAATGCTTTTCCACTCGTTCCTTGCAGCTATAAATCGAGATCCAGCTACAAGAGTTAGCGCCGGAGCCTTTGGTGCCATTAGCTTGTATTAGAACAGTAATAGTTTTGATTTTATTTTAAGTGACAGCCCAGTGGTGTAGCTTCGGCTTTTCTGGCAGCCACATTGAAATCCTAATACGCACATTGCCTAATTCTTATCTAAAAAACTCAATTACAAATTACTTAATTACTTTTTGTTTAGATTTTCAAATTTTTGTACATTCACGCCCTCACTTATGTGGTTTGCGTCCCTGTACAAGTCTCTAGCGCTGGACCCTGGCGTCCGCCGAGGAGTGCTGGAATATATCCAATTATAATGTTCTTCAGAAAGTCCAAAACTAATTCTCATTTACTTATAAACATCAATCAAAATTATACTCTATACGATTCCTAGATTATTACCTTTAATTACTTTTCTCTAGTTAATAAACGTTAATCCTTTTTAATATAACTCCGCGATACTTCAACGCGACGGCGGTGTAAAGAATGAATAACAACGCCGTGTATAGTTTGTTGTATTGTCATATGTAAAGATGCTTGTGACATCGCCTGTGTATCCGCGGGTAAAAAAATCGTTGAATTTTCATCCTACACAAGTAGAAGTACTACAGCCAAAAACTCCACCCAGTTGCTTGAATAATACTTTTCAATATATGACTCGGAAGAATATGTTCGGTGTGAACGGAGCGGGGCGCTATGTTAGTACAATAAACATTTGTTCGAAAAGGCGCAACCTGCACGAGTTGTGATGGCTGCACGCTCGGCGCGGAATTAATCTTAAAATCAGTATCGGGCGCGGCGGCTGACAGCTGATCATAACTTTTTAGTACTTGCGAAGCTGACCGGCCCCAGCCTCCCCATGCTCCCCGACGCACACCCCGATATACTAGTACATAGGAATGCAGATAGTGCGCTCGCCGCCGCCTCGTCCGCGGCCGCCGGGGACGTGCAAGTGACTAGTGCGAGTTAACGGGTTCCATTTCCGATCGGTTCCATTTTGAAAACGATCGTTTGCAAATTGGGTCACGTCGGGGTGGCCGCGCCGTGGCCAGCCCCGGGATAACGAAATCATCAGCCTAATGATGATTCGATTCCGTGTAGAGTGTGCTTGTAATGAGCGCCGATAGCGCTACAGCGCGCCTGCGGACGCCGAGGGTTTTAGCCGCAGCAGCATTATTCGCCCTTTAGTATAGTTTCTGTAACACGCCGCTGACGGCTGCGACGCATATAATATGTTAACATCACACTCGTTCCGAGTCATTATTGTATATCTGCCTCCCGCCTTTTGCTAAAGTATGAACAAGCAGATAGACAAGCAAAGCTTTAATAAAAATAGTTTTGTGTTGTATATTGATGCCCAGCTGAGCGATGATCGTGATCTTTTACAATTACCATAATTACTCGTACAACCGCCCCGCTACAGTTCGTCGTAAGTGTATACACTGGTGCGTGCTGTGTGTGATGAGCGCGTGCCATTTTGGAAGTTCAATTTAAGCCAATCTAAGTAATCTAACTAACATGATTGACACGTCAGTGCGAGTTATTTACCGCGTATAACTATATATGTACTATACTACTATGTAGTTCATTAAAGTCGTTCTGAATTTTACTTAAGCTTAGAGTTTGATATCTTTTTTTCTTAAAATTGTTAATGTCTAGACATTAACAATTTTAAGAAACTATATAACTATATAATTTTAAGATACTAGTATCAAGAAGTAATATTTCATTCATTATACATTCAATGACACGAGCCTTAACATAACCTACGTAAGTGTAAAGTCAAAACGGTCTAATCGTTACATAATAGGGATATGTAAAAATTTGTCTATTAGTTTGTTTGTTGACTGCGTGCGTATGATCGCTACAGGCAAAGAACAGTTTGCTTCGGATACAAAGATACTCCAGGCTGGGAATGCCCCCAGGAACTGTTCCAGCGGGGGGGAGATGCACTCCAGCACTCAGCAGCTAAACTGATTTCGACGAAATTATGCATTATGAGAATTTAGATATATTTAAATGAGAAAAAAATCACACGGACGATGTCGCGGGCAGCAACTAGTACAAAATTTGTTTTTATTAAAAAATCTCCCCAAAGTCGAAAACTCGAACTCAAAAGAGTCTTCCACTTTTTAAGACCGTTGGAAAATGGATGACGTGATTTGTGTTGCGCCGTCGCGTCGCGTCGGGTGACGGTTTCGGCGCGAAAGTGTTTTGTTTCGCCATTACAGGACGTTTTATGCGGCCATTTGGCAGACGCTCGCTGGGCGATGACGTCACGGCGACGGGAACAAAGCAAACTGCAACTGTTTACGTGACGAGTTCAAACCCCAAAGTCGTTAGTGGCGGGCACGGCTCCCTACTCCTCAGGAATGCTTCGCTCGAGTTTATCATCCTCTCACGAAGACTGACAGATCAATGTAAAACATCCACATTGCCCTCCCGAGGAATTCTTGACGACTAGATTACCATACCTATCCGGCCCTGCTTCTGCCAAGATGGCGTTCGATCCGTCCATTCCTATAATACTTCAGTAAATTTTATAGCATCTAAGTAGCCGTCTAAAAGGCCAACGTCTAATGATAACTGCTTCTGTACTGAGAGGTGGCATATGCTAATTGAATGTATATTTTACCCCGCGACTGTACCCGCTGGCCGCTGCGTCAAGCAGCACAGCGGGTGAGTGTCACAAGGTGTCACAGGCCCCAGTCATTATGACTGTAAATATACTACACTACTACACTACTACACACAACACACAGTAGTAACGAGTTCGGCGAGTGCACGTGTCAGATAACATTCGTCAGCGGGCGGGCCGATGAGCCGCCGCGCGTGCCGGCCAATCAGCGGCAATCAATGCTCGCGCTGTCACTCCATTATTTTTCAATCAATTATTTCGAAAATGGTTCTGCCAGTAGCGTCTCACTACTGGCCTAATTAATAATGAATCCAATCCGTAGTGCTGTCCTATTCCAACTGGTCCCTGTCGAAAACGCCGCTTCGAGCCGTACGTTTCCGCAATTTTTTTCAATATATTACAATCTAGTGCCCGGCTGCAATCACACTGACTGCAATGGTAAGAACGAGGGTGGAGCACTTCCTTATGAGATGCTAATTCTGTTCTAGTCTAACTTAACAGCTACTCATACTAGTATAAAAGATGGGAAAAACGAAAGTCCACGCTGCATTATAAGGGAACAAACAGCTTCTTGCGACGCCTCGCAGGGCGACGAAAGAAGGGGCGGAGAAAACCAGCTCAAAACCAGCACATTCGCTTATAATCTTGCATCCGGGCGACGTTCGTGTTAAGTCTCGTAGCGGCGCTCCGCCGACTCCAATGCACTGAGAGCAGCCGCCGGCCGTTCGGCGGCGTCTGTCAGACAATGCCGAGGGTGAAAATTAAATTGAAGAGTTCGGCGGCGCGCTGCGAGCGCTCAGCGCTCCCCTAATTATACAAAGCCTTTTCGATGTAATTAATGAGCAAATAGAATAAGGGATTTATTACACTGGAACACTGAAACATTTAATTCCATCGCCGGCGGAACATCATATTTCATCCTCCGGGAGACCCCGGCGCCGGCCGCCGGGGCGGAGGGGGGGAGGTCACCGGGCTAATGTTTACCTGCTGTGATGTATGCATATAATTAAAGACACGCATCGGGCCTTTTCGTTGCCGAGATAAAATAGTCAACATCGGATAAACGTGTCGCAGTTGTCCAAACGATTGTTATAAATGCGAAAGCGTATCTGCTTGTTTGTTTGTAACCTTTTTTATTATACAAAATTCGTTTGCAATTCAAATCTGCAATTCAACAGTTCACAGTAGAAAAAATCTAACAACAAAATTTCCAAACCTCCCAAAAAATGTTTTTTTTTTTACTAAATCTGAATTTACTAAAACAATATCGTAGCCGACATATCACAATAAGTTGGGTTGGCAGTCCAGCGGCAGCCGCCTCACAAGAGTGGTCATAAACGAGAAACATCTCGACTTGCTCCCGAGCCACTAACTCCCACTAAATATTATGTATGATAAATTATGATTTATATTCCACAGCCGGTCGATGTCCCGTGACCGGGAAGGAAGGGAAGATGGATGGAAGGACTGCTCCGTTTCGCGCGAGAGATCTTTGACCTCTTTGACCCTCCATGCTGCTCAGATGCACTTTGGTGGACGCTGGAATGCTATCATGCTACTGGAACATGCTGATCACTTAACAAGCGGCAGGCGGCGATGAAAACTAACAAGTGGAATGATATAGTATCATATTATGTCAGGCGAAACCGCCGTAAAAAGTAGGTATTTAACGATGAAGCTTGTGATTGCAAAAGTGATCAGTATTTCGCTTACGCGGGGGAGGGCGGGGGGGGGGGGGATTGCCTCACTCGGGTCTCGTTTCCGGAGCTCCAAATCAATACTTCATACACACTTAATGAATTTTTAAACAAAAAAAAAATTGAAAAGCGAGAGTGCAGTCGTGCGACAAATAATATGAATGTGTATTAAAGCCTGTGGCGGGTGTGCGCGGCGACTTATAACGGCGACATTTCCTAAGTGACCCATTTCGAGAGCACCGTCTCGGGCCCGGCGCGGCTCAAGTGGCCTCTGAATTCTTGTTAAGTAAATAAAACGCTTCTGCGGCGTTTTCTTTATCGCGGCGGTTCGCTTTGACAATTGCTTTGGAGTTAACTTCAAATAAACCGCTCTCTTGTACTGAAGTGTATCGCATCACTTTTGAACAGCCTCCTGTTCGTAGCGTATTGTTATGGTTCGGTAAACAATACTTGGCGCCTCAAACTTCAACAATTTTTTGTAGCGAGTAACGATCGTAACCGCTTAAACGGTCCGGGAAGATGCTGGCGTGCGTCACAGTTCTGTATAATCTTCACAAAGGCCTGTGAAGTATAAGCAATCCTCATTTAGCGAGATTGCCGGGGCCCTCCCTACGGCCGGTAACGAGTTGGCAATGATAATGATCTAAGGTAAGCGATAGGATATTACAGAACAACTATCCGGTTAGTGACAACATAGATTATGCTTAGCTTAAAAGTTCCACCTCCGTAGATAAGTAGCAAATGTTTACCGCCAAATATTATGGAATAGAACCAACTAGGTGAAAATCCAATCCTAGTGAAAATGTTTACCTAGTTGGTTTTTGTGTAAGACAAACTAAATTAAATTTAAAGATTTGAATTTGTTTTAATTAAGCTAAATTAAAACAAATTCAAATCTATAATATATTGACTTTATTCATATAAGCGTTAACTCTTCAGAGCTGTCCGCGGCCTGCAGCTGTATATAGAACTTTAGTCGGCCGAAGAAGTCGTTCATACAATTGATGAGAAAACAGTTTGTACGAGGCTGTCTCTCGGGCGCTCACAGTTCGGCAACTGTTCAGCTGCGCCTCATGACAATAGTTGGCGATGACATCGCATCGGAACTCCATTAGCGGAATCAGTCGAGCCTCCGGCACGGCCCCTCGGCGTCGATGACGGCGGAGACGGACCACACTGCTCTAACACTCAAAGATAACTTAATATAAATCATTAACCTCCAAACCAAAACAGAGGGGCGCGTTAAACGTTTGACTCGACGCAAGTGAGCGGACTGATCGATTGCGTTGCGGTTTCAATGTGCAGGATTACTTAATGGATCGGTGTCTTTTTTATGCATGGCAGTTTGGATAATTATACAAGGTGTCTCAAAAGAAAGTTCACATTTAAATCTTTTTTTAAAAGAAAAGTCTTAGCTTAATTGAAAAAATGTTTATTTTATATTGAAGTACACTGTTTGGGAATTTATTTTTTAAAAATAACATCGTCCAAATGTAAACCGTTGCGCTCTCGGCATTCATTTAGTCGGGCACTAAAATTGCCTATGACAGCTCGGCAGGTAGTCTCCGTGATGGCTGCCATTTCATGACGGATATTTTCTTTTAATTGTGCCAGGGAAGTCGGTTTATTAGCGTAAACTTTTGATTTGACATAACCCCACAGGAAAAAATCCATAGGCGTTAAATCGGGACTCCGTGGAGGCCAATTTATGTCACCTCGCCTGGAGATTAATTTGTTCGGAAAAATTTCTCGAACTCGAGGCAGAGATCTGTTGGACGTGTGTGAAGTTGCTCCATCCTGCTGGAACCATGTTCTTTGGTTGTAACCAGAAAGGTTTTGCAGTTGGGGTACGAAAAACTCGTCTAACATATCCACATAACGCTCTGAATTCACTGTGAGTGTGCGTCCCCTTCCATCTTCAAAAAAGTAAGGGCCGATAATTCCTCGCGCCGACATCGCTGCCCATACGGTGACTTTGGGTGAATGTAGCGGTTTCTGATGTTTTTGTTTTGGGTTGGTTGCACTCCAGTAACGACAATTTTGCTTGTTTACATGCCCATTGAGATGAAAATGGGCTTCATCGGAAAACAAGATGTTGGTGAACGTTGGAAAGCGCTCAATCATCTGATTTACAAAGGCAAGCCTCTGACCAGCATCTTGAGGCTTCAGTTCTTGCACTAACTGAATTTTGTACGGGTGCAGCTTTAAATCTTTGTGTAAAATGCGGCATAATGAAGATCTGTGCACATTTAAAGCAACAGCACGCTTCCGAATCGAGAGGTTTGGATCATCTCGAATAGACTGAGTAACACTGTCCACGTTTTCGGCTGTTCTTGATGTTCTTGGTCGCCCAGATTTTGGTTTCTCCAGAGTTGACCCAGTCTCTTCAAACTTCTCAACCCATTTTGCAATGAGACGAGTGCTAGGCGCATCATTTAAGTGACGAATATGTCGAATACTGCAGAATTTTCTACGCGCTACAGTCGCCGAATTACCGTTTTTGTAAAACTCACGTACGCACAACGCACGGTCCGCACCAGAGAAACGCTCCATAGCGACTAAATTCCCAAGAGCCAGACTACCGACTGACATACCCCCCGCGCCCCTCAGAATAGTTGCTTTCGCGTAATAAGATAAGCAAATGTGAACTTACTTTTGAGACACCTTGTATTTTATCAGCTCTCTGCTGAGATGCTTTGGTTCGAAATCTACTGACACTATTCGTGCTCGGCTGTCAGGTGCGACGTTGAGGAGCTGCCTCCGAGCCAGTAGACGGGGCTCTCAGCTGAGAGCTGTAGCACCATCACCGGGGCCGTGCTTTCTGACGCACTCCAAAACACAATTTGATGCTCCACAGTCGACCTAGGTACGCTCGTAGGCAGATCTATAAACAATATATCAATTGGACGAATATATAATGATAATAAAAGGAATAACAGCAGTCCATAAGTAAGAACGAAATGGATCGGTCTCAAATTTGTACTAATGGAAACGCGAATGGATTTTAAAAGCATAGATCCGAGATTTTTACCATTTTTGCAACAAAAGAAGTGGCCAGCCCGCCGCGGCGGATCATTTGCATCGCTAACGGCGCGCGGAACTTTTAAGTGGAGAGTATTACTTCCGCGCCCGGCTTCTCTTTCCGAACGGAAGGTAAATTGGTTTTATAAATATTTTATGAATTGATTACGAAGTGTTGTTTCTTAAAGTCGACTTAGCTCGCGCTGCCTTCGGAATATATTTCACTAGTCTTTGCCGGCGACTTCTTTTGTGAACATTTTCTGTTTTCCGTGAGATAGGAATACCATTTGTATATCTTTGATTTGGAATCCTCGTACAAAATATGTTTGCAAGATTATAAAAGGTTATTGCAAGGTAATAAAAAAACCGAATTCATCTGGAAGCTGCAGTCGATCTGGACTCTGGGATAAGATAAGCTAAATAGTCGTAGAGAGGTGCTGAGGTCGTTCACTTTGATAATTGTTAATGTACAGGTCAGTTGAGAGCATGCCCGGGCACGGCGTGCGGCGCCGGGCGGCGAGGGTAGTTGGTTTTGATGCTCCCCGCGGAGCCGGGCGGGCTAATTGAGGCTAATTCCGTTTTACTTTAATTCTGCGAGAGCTTGTCTTTTGTTTTCCGGGTTTAAAACGTAATGAGCTTGAATTGTTTAAAATTAGTCCATTATGACATTCCGTAGCTAGCTGCTGCAGGAGTGAGACTCACAAAAACAGACTTTGAAGGAATAAGAACAACAGTTACCGTACGCCTCACGCAAACAGACATAACAGAAATCCAACTCCCACTTCGGCGGCCGCGCCGCTGCAGCGATCCAAACCATCTCCACGTACTGCAAACACGCACAGTTGTAATGACTGAATGTTCCGCGACGTGTAGTTCCATCGCACGACGACAGCGCTGAATGAGTCTAGTGTTGAAAAGGCAGTTTTTCTGTATATCCCATTGTTACAGATGTCTGCAATATGTAAAAGAACACACGTAATTGCTAGGAAATATTTGTTTAAAATTGTTTGAACCGTTGTAACAAGTGCACACAAGCACAAATTCAAATTCAAAATAATCTTTATTCAAATAGTCCTTAAAAAGGCACTTTTGACGCGTCAATAATTTACACACACACTCACACGCACACGCACTGCACTCAGCGACTGGCTGCGGCGTCTGGTTTGAATCCGCGCTATGGTTTGAATGGTTCTAATCATATCTTGGAAAACAACTAGTTTAAATGTATCGCCGCGCCAAGAAGCGCGGTCGGCCGCGGACTCGGTTGTACACTGTTTTGTGTAAAAGCGGTACGTGTTGTCGGGGCGGGCGGCACGATGACGATCCGGCGGAAGCGATTATCTGTTTGTAATGGAGCTGGTATCGCCTAACTGCCTCGTAAAAGGTCCCTTTTCTCTTTATAGCGAGATTCCAGACAGGCACCTGAGTGAAAATATTGGCTCAGCGGTTACAGTTCGCGGATCCTCTTATTTCTGCGCACCCCGCGCGCCGGGCTCGCTGAAATTGTCACGTGTGAAAGCAACTTGAAAAGATCCCAACGGGCGATGTAACTGAACACTGAGCATATCTGATGGATATGCAAAGAATACCACAGAAAACAATAAATAATATTGCTTCAATCAAATTGCACTCAAGCGAACCTTTTTGTGTTAAGTGGCTGTCAACTGATACATATTCTTTCGTAGTGCTATTTATAAATCTAAGAATTTAATTTATCAAACCTTTAAATTTTCGTCTCTACTCGCGACTTTCAAAGTACCCATGCAATTAACAGTTAAACTGATACTTGTTTAAACTTGTGACTCTTTTATTTACAGCTGCCCCTGACGGCTGCGCTACTGGGGGTGGGAGTATAATAACAACATGTCCCGCAGCCGGGCGGCGTCCCGGCGTGACGTGGTGATTTATTCCGCGTCACGTCGCGTCGGCCGCTCCAGAAAGACAAATGAATTCTCCAGACATTACAAACTAGCCCCGAAATTATACAAACTCCTCGTGTGTCACTTGAAACTGCACGCCGCTGTTTGGACAGGGGCCACTCTTTTAAGGGATAAGTATTATAGCCTGTGTGATCCTGCGACGCCCCTCTCCACGGAGGTGCACTTTGCCTCCCACGCTGGGGTCAGCGGGGTCCGAGGGATACGGCACATAGTTTTAATTTAAAGCAGCACCACCTTTAAACCATAACGTAAGATATGTTCACATCTAAAGTCAAATGAATGGGGAAAAGTCAAATGGGGTCCCGCGTACTTTTGCGAACCGAAAAATAAATGCGAGCCTGAGACGATATTGGAACCATAGCAACTGTAGCTCATACAAATACAGGTAACTTCGTAAAAGTACGAGACAGGAGGAGACGGCCGGCGCAAGTCGTCCGCCTGAACAAGAGTCGCGAGTGTGGTTTGTGTAGCAGCTAGGGTCGGCCGACCTCTGCTGCCACAGCACCGAGCATTGCGGGCAGCATCCGGTATTAGCGCGTCCGGTCATCCGCCCGGGTGAAACATGGCGGCATCGGCGACATATCACTCGAGCCGGCGGCCGGCACTGTATCGCAGCTATTCGTCAGATCGCTATTTCGCTCGTGAATAACTATTTGTCAGGACGAAACCGGTTCCAGGTCAGCGATCTCGATGGTATCTCGCACAACGATAGCTCAATCGGAGACGGATATGCAATACTTATAAACCCGGGCAAATAAACGCTTCCCGTAGGATTAAATAAATAATGACATGAACGCGGGCGAAGTCGCAGGCAATGTAGGTTTTAATGTTATTTTATTCGATGACCAAATCCTATGTTCATTTTGTTACGGTGTCCTAGTATCGAGTGTGTTACGGACACCGTAATGAAGAAAATAAAGAAAAATGTATTTATGTTGTGTTTGCAGACATCTGGGCTGCTTACACCAACACGATTAGCAAACGACAGAGTGAGTTAATGTCTCAAAACACTCAGCAAGTTATTTTAGATTTGGTGTACATATACGTAGGAGTTTCGACAACCACCCTAGTAAATGTTACCAGGACGGGCTGACCTGGTAAGATTTACTACTGTCGCATCATCACCAGATAGCATTAAAGTGAAGGGCTTACTCACAAAAGTTATAATCTAAACGGACAGATATATATATGTATAGTGTACATAATTGAGCTGTCGTTAGATTTGTCTTCATTTTGGAGGCGCTGGGATCGGGGACGTCACGACATAGACATCATAAGGCGGCAACTGGCCAGCGGCGACGGCGTAGGCAAAACACGTGGAAACAATATTCCATGATTACTTCAGCGATAAGAACTTTAATCCTGTCGAGTTGGTCGCGTGCAGCCCAGCGCAGCAGCGGGGCGCGCACTGATTGGCAGACTGCACCACTGCGACGCTTTATTGTTTGTGATGTCGTACGAGTTGGAAGTGTTCTGTTGTGGCGTGTTCATTAGCGCCGGGATATTGCTTTGTTCGCGCTCCCCGCAGTCGCAGTCGCAGTAATAGGATTTAAAAAAGCAAAATTGTTGCGTTGTGTTATAACTTACAAGAAGGTTTGATTGCTTCGGGGAAACAATGTTGAAATGAGTTTCAATCATAATATAAAATAGCAAAAGTTTTGAGATTAATGTTTTGACTTTTAATTGAATGACTGAACTCGTACTCGTACTCGAACTCACGTAAACTGACCATTATGTTAGGATGGTGCTTCTGTGTCCACGTGATGTACTAAACTTATTGCGATCAATAAATTAAAAAATATATGTTGTATAAAGGTCGAACTAAAAACCATCGATTATTATGAAGCGTAAGCGAAAACTGGGACAATAAATCTTTTTGAAGGTGCCGAGCCCCGTACGGAAAAACAATTTAGAAAGCATAAAAAGGGGACGTGGCTTTAATCTGAGCATTTTGTATGGCAATAAACCCCCTCGTGACATGACATTCTGCCGTGTCACTGAAATACGCGCGTGTCGCGTAATTTGTTCCCGCTCCCCCCCCCCCCCCCCCCGTGAGGCCCCCGCCCCGGGAGCGAGCGCGTACGTCAGGTTGCAGACGTACTACATGCCGAAATTACAGTGACTTCTCGTAACACCTGCCGCTAATAAGTTGTATAATCATTATTATAAATTACACTATAAATAGTCGCCGCAGGTTGTGCTCGTAGCAAATGACTACACCTGCATTGACAAGGCTAAGAACACCCTCTGCGTGATGCGCTCCATGAACACGACAAATATTGATACAACTACTAGTACAGAAACTGAACACGGCCGCGCTGCAAAGCGAGGCCCGAAATATTTTATGACATTCGAATTGTGTCAGTTGTAGATGTCATAAATTGTATGTCGTCAAACTTGGGACCTCTGTGAGCAAGGAAAAGTTAACGTCATAAAATGTACTCTAATTAGTATTTTAACTCGCACAGAAAACTGTACACCAGGCCTCATAAAAGTAGATGAAGGAAATTTTGAAACTGATCGTAAATTTGTTAATAGTTTTCCAACATAATGAATGTCGGGCTGTTTCAAACGGGTGAATTAATATTGGGCAGCCTGGGCACTGGGAGCCCGTTCCTCGTCAGGGACGACTCCTCAGCGCTCGGCACTCGGCGCGCTGGCAGGCATCGTGAGTTGTCGGATGGCCCCGCCCGCCCCCCGCGCAGCCTCTGGACTGGGAGCCGCCTGCACGGGCATTGCTCTAAGCTAATTAAATATTGACGCGGTCGACGGACGCCAGTTGATTGAAATACACTGCTGAAGCTTTGCCCAAATTTAAATTCAATTATTTCTTGTTGTTTTACTCAACTACAATAATATAGACTTAGAATTTATTGTATTGAACATCGGCATTGAAAATTAAAAATGAGAAGTCTCCGCGGGCGATGGAGAGAGCTGCGAGATGTTCAAAGTCCATGTGCAATGATATTTGAAAAAATGAAAGTATGAGAGAGAATAATAGAATGCGCTCGTAAGCTCACGGTGAGCGTATTCTATTTAAAACTTGAAGACATGTTGTTTTGGTTTTGGCATTTGTTATACCGCTTTAAGAAAGTAAACACTTTACATTCCTTTATTTTTATAGTCAAGAAGAAAACAAAATAACTAATAATATTTTCCCTATACAATAAATTAGATCCCGGAAGCATACAAATGGCGCTCAGAAACAATGCGTCCGCTCTAATAACTGGCTGTACTGTGGCCTGGCCGGGCACGTCGCGCTCCCACTGACGCACTGCTGCGAGAGCAGAGGCCTGGAACATAAGAAAAACAAACGAGTCTTACAACGATATTATAACAAAATAAATAACACAAAGTATAGTACGCACTGTTGTGATTGTGAACCAATTATCTTTTATTTATTTGAGTTAATTAGTTTTGGTTTCCTCTCCCTTCCTCTCTCCTTAAACAATAAACGCATACAGAAGTAGTTTGAATCTCTTGGAAGTATTGAAAGGGACAGTTGTATTTTGTTTCGGCCGCGACCAACGCGCCGCGCGACGACTGCCGCGTGCTGTTCTGATGAGGGACTCGCTTGATACAACTTGAGTCGGAGAACATTAAACCTTTCCTTAGTTAATTTGAAAATTATAATATATGCACAACGTTCAACCAAGTCAAATTATTTTATTTGAATTGAAACGTACCAACAGAATGTCATGACAGCTTTCGTTATTCATAACTGATTTAACGAGGGTCCGGGGCGCGCCCGGCGGCCAGCCGGGACGACCCGCCCGGGTATTTTTATACTCGCCCTCGTCCTCGCAGCCGGCAGCGGCAGCGCGAACCGATCAAGGTGGATGTAACATTTTATGATGTTATAAAATATGTGTACGAAATTATGATGGAGCTCTCACTTACCGCACTCAAATAAAGCGATCGGCGCCGCTAATGGCTTTCCATCCGTCACGCGCGTCGCCGCGCGCCGTCAGCCGTGGCTGCGCGCCGCTTCATCGCCGGCACCTTGTGACGAGCTGCCGAGAGCCCCGCGCCGCTGCTGGCCTGATGATACACGTTGCTGTAATAATCCCGTGTGCCCGGCCGGTGTGGCCGCGGCCGGGCGGCCCGGCAGCGAACCGGCCGGCGGGGAACACGCTCACTCAGTTGTATGTCGAGTGTAATGTAGCCGGTTCTTGTATTCATTGATAATAGTTGTTGGGCTTCAATCCATCGCAGCCAGCTGGGCGCAGGCCGATGCTCACCTGGAGGAGAGACGATTCGTCAGTAATCAGGTAGCAATGGGTTCATCATCATCATCATGATCAACCCATTGCCGGCTCACTACAGAGCGCGGGTCTCCTCTCAATATAAGTCTCAACGTCTCACACAGACAGCCTTACAATCAACGACTAGCAGAGTTTGAAATGATGTCTCTTCGCAGCAGGCGGGTATTACTAGATCTATGCTTTTTGTATAAAATAATGAATAATAAAATACAGTGTACCAGCCTGCTCGATCGGATATCATTATCATTATCGGCTCCCAGTAGATATCGCCGTCACTGCAACCATCCAACCCACGAGACCTTTTATATACCCCCGGCTAAAACGCACCTCGGTAACCAAGCTCCCATGATTCGCATTTGTGCTAGACATAATGAAACATCTCGGACTGTACCTGGCATTGACATATTCCACGACACATTTCCTGTGTTTAGAAAGAAACTCATCGATCATCTATCGCATGATCGGTGAGTCTCCTATCGCTTCATAATTTTATTATATTCAAAATGTGTAGACTGTTATTGAATTTAATTTAATTTGGAATTGTGTTTAATATTTCCTAATTTGTTCTTTTGTGGCCGTTTTCATGTACCTTTGCAGTCAATGTTGTATACACTTGTAACTGATATACATACAGGTGAATGGGACACTTTTGTATGCTAAAATGTATATTTTTGTGTGTATTTAAAATAATAAATAGATAAGAAGGGCCACAGTCCACCACGCTGGCCATGTGTGAATTGGCAGACTTCACATGCATTTCAAAACATTATGGAAAACGCTTAGGCGTGCAGATTTCATCACGGTATTTTCCTTCACCGTTGAGGCAAGTGATATTATAATTGCGTAAAAACATGCGTATACATAACTCTGAAAGTTAGATGGGCGTGCCGGGAATCGAACCCCCGACCGTTAATTATTAGGCGGATGTCCTAAACACTAGTCTATCACAGCTTCTATGGATTATTAGGGATGTATGGGTTATTAGGCTTTAATAAATTAATTATTTATCAATCTCATATCTCATAACATCGCCGCTTGTTATCGCGCTTGTGTTGTATCAGGCCTCGCAGTCCCAGGTTATATGTACGTTGCTGAAGTATTGTTGATTTATCCGGGCATGTATAAATTCAATTATGTAATTTATTTTTTAAATGCCACCAGAGACAGTTTACCGTCCTGAGAAAGAAAAAAATATTATAGTATCTGTTAAGTTTGAAACTAAAAAAATATTTACTAATTTCAAGTATTTCTGTTTTATATACGAAAATATTCGTTTAAATATATTTTTAATACTGTCGTTTTGTCTAATGTCGTATAAAATCCGAACGTTGTGATTTCCTTTGAAAAGCTCGTCACGCCTCAATCCTCCCCGAGGATGGAGTAAGTGATTCAGTGTATATCGAAGCGACAGATGAGTGACGCGGAGGGCACGTCGTCAGCACCTCGGGGGGTCGGCCGGGGGGTCGGGCGGCTGCTCAGCAATTGAGACGTGACATAGGATCCTCGCCTATCCTCCGAATCGGAAACTAACGAGTAACGTGAACAAGCTTCAAACACAGGACATATCGTATTAAGATGGGTCGCACACAGCGTCAGCGTCGTCTCGTTGAGTCTGAATACTCAAAACTCTGTAGCTGTCAGGTAATACGTTGATGTATTTTCCCACACGTCCTGACGTCCGACGCATGGGATTTGGTGCAGCAGCTGCATATGCAGGCAAAATTGTATTACACCAATTTGAGTTTCATTTTAATATAATTGATAGCATGTTTATCACACTAGCCTGTGTCAGGGACATCGAACCCTGCCATTTTTCGCATAATTCCCTGATAAGCTAAGGTTTATCCCGACCATCCATGTTTTGATGGACAGTCCCGGCAGCGTCCCACAGCTACAAAAATCTTACGTGACAGGTGAGGACTTTGTAAAGTTCCATCGAAATGTCAATGTTAAGCTGAGTATAGGTGAAAAGGCTACATTTTTAAAGTCACGCAGGCGACTCCTAATTTGTATTCCGGTATACAAAGTGGTATCCGGGGTGGGATAGAAAATTAAAATATTCAGTCAGATTTAGAGCCAACACATACGTCGATAATATTTAATGTAAGTGTGCCTCATAAAAGCCTAAAGCACGTGTAAAATATATTTGTAGAGCCTTTAAGCTCTAAAAATATACTTCCCTGACAAGCTACATAGCTTCAGAATGAAACTTCTGCCAGGAGAACGGTTCTCTAGGCAAGTGTCCGCTTGGCCCGGACCCCGCTATGTGTGAACAAACACTAAGTCAGTAATTAGGCGGCTCCGCGTACAGTCTGCTAGTAAAGCCTTTTCCGTTTCATAAATATATTTTACATCGACTTTTATTAAAATTAAAGAACAGCAACAGTTTGTTGTTTGAATTTAGACATTTCAATTTAATATATTTGTGTACTCAAATACGGATTTGAATGAGTACTTGCAAACAATTTTATGAACGATGCCAGTTGCATTTTCACACATTGGCACTTGTTTTTGCGTGATGAGCACCAATTGGGCAGACCGATTAAAATGAAAAAAAAACTGACTTGGGTTCTATATCAATATGATAGGCTCCCGATCAAAGTGTTTAGAGAATAAATAAATATTATAATAATGAAAAAAATGTGTGCGTGTACTAGTGTACACACGTAAGAAGTGAAACTTCTTTATGGCCTTATTTTTCGAAAAATGATCTACATGCAACTTTCTAGAAATTGGTTAAATAAAGTTAAATTAGATAAAGTTTAAACAAAAGGATTTTATTATCATAGACATGAATACAAATAATACAATTATTTCACTTTACCTTTTTGCTACTAAGATTATTACAGCATTTCATTAATTGTAATAGAATTATTACTATCATTGTCATCGTCATTATATATTTTTGTAATTAATGGCTTATGGTAACTGAAATATGAAATATATAGTTTACATTCCACGAAATTTAGTGACCGAGTAAAAACTCCATCAATTGTAGTGCCAGATCTTGTTGTTGACGTTTGAGGACTGTTTTTCATGGATAAATTCAATTTATCTTTCAGAAATTCAACTAGCGTCAAAGATTTTTCCGATACAAAATTGACATTAAAATCTCCACTTAAAATCATCGGTATTTTATAATTATTGTTACCGAGTAAAGAGGCACCTTCACTTGGCAACAATGAATGGTGAAGAAAATTAATAATATCGTCCAACTTCTGATTAGGAGATAACATATTTCAGAATTTATACTTTATGCCAATTAATTGATGTTCATTAAATTAGCAGTCGTATTAATTAATAAATACTATTTTAATGAAATCATATACATTGACCGATAGTTACAATCAGAAACTGAGGTTAACCTTAAATATCTTAAATTTAGAAAAAATAAATACCCACCCAAGTATTAGAAAAAGAGATATAATTACTTACTTTTGTTAAAAATCCACTGGAATTAGAATTAAAATAAAGCCTTTGATTTTGTTGATCACTTTAGTATTGATATATTATTTATCACGTCGCT
Organism: Lasiommata megera; assembly: GCA_928268935.1. Taxonomy (NCBI): domain Eukaryota; kingdom Metazoa; phylum Arthropoda; class Insecta; order Lepidoptera; family Nymphalidae; genus Lasiommata; species Lasiommata megera. The sequence goes on from OV743326.1 coordinate 106,343, forward strand.
ATTGTGTTTCAGAAATAAATAAGGGTGCAAGAAAAAAAGATGGCGCGTAACGGAAAAATGTGACGCGTAACCGAAAAATGTGACGGTAAATTTTTTTCCAACGCCGATAAAGAAGTTTCACTTCAAAAATAACATACAAATATTTGTAGTAGAACTTTTATATTTGTTTATTTGTTTCGCCAAACAGGTTTCATCTATATTTTGAACGAATCTGAAACCCAAAGTATGAGGACACAACTTAAAACTTTAAAATAAAATAATGAAGGTGATTAAATGAATCAAACATGATTGTATAAACTTAGTAAAAAGAAACACAGTTGAGCTATTACTTGTGACGGGGTCATTATTTACGATCTTTCCAAGCAGTCATCTGTTAGATAACCAATCAAAGAAACTAAAGACCTGTTACTTTGCATCTGAATCATTCTGCGCGCCACAGCCGCAACATCATCGACGTGTCAGCGAATGGCTCTGCCTGCTATCGCCGAGCCTCTCGGCCGGACCTTCATCACCACAGAATTGTCCCGTTTTAGTTGACTTGCTGCGACACACTAGGTGCGAGGTCTTTGGAGCGCGCTGAGCCTATCACCTTTGGCTTAAGATACAGGTAAAACGGTTTGTGAAAGACATCGATATGTGGCAGAGAAATCTGTGTTGTTTTAACACCAGTTTCGACCGAGCCGTGAGTACGCGCTGTAATCGTCAGCCTAAGATCTCATATTTTTGCTTTGTGGCCTGTACGTTGGTGCAACGGTCCTCCGATATTTGCAATTTGTTGAGTTTTGTCAATAAAATGCCTAATAAAGTAACTAAATAAAATACAATACAATATACATAGGTACATATACATAGGTACAATACATAGGTATAGGTAAAATACAATATATAGGTACGTTTGATACAACTATTGAAATTAAAGTGTTTGCAGCTATCCATCGCGGTTGTATCCTGTGGCTTCAATGTTCACTCAATTTGGCAAGATAGCCCACAAATCGAACAAAAGCCAAATAATGGGATAATAGCGGTAATTTACAACGAGTGACGTAAGCGATGGCGTTTTGTTTAGCGCCTGGCCCGAGGCACCAGGCATTTGCCAAATTACCACATAAAGCTTTGGAATTGCAAAACAAACGCCTTTGAACCAGAAACGCTGGCTTTAATGGTTCTCTATGAAAACTGGGCCGTTTGTGAACTGAGCGACATGAATCGGTGTAACTACCGACGCACGCCGGGGGAAATTAATAAACCAACTTTGAATTTAACAGAGATTGATTTAACGCGTAGTTTCTTCAAAAAAGGAGTATTTTTTTAATGTATAATCCTCGGAAAAAGATATTTCATGGAATCGAATTGTACGATATTGATGAGTAGAAAGTAAAGCTTTTTGAAAATAAACTCACATAAAAATGAATAAATTACAATTTATATACCTAATTACAAAGCTGATATTAATATTTTTTACATTTTTATAAGATAAGATAATGATGATTTTGTTAGCTCCGATTGTAAAAATTCGTAAACATATGGACTTTTATTTTGAGTTGCTTTACTCGTATATCATTTTGAAATGTTTTTTTTCAAAGGTTCGTTTTGAAATAAATGCGTCTGTCTATACATCTATATCTACATGAAAAAATGTGTCTATGATTTTCATAGATTGGACGCATGATCATCTCAGTTGTGTTATGTTCACAAGTTAGGGAACTTTGAAAAGAGTGTGGAGCTCTACTTTGTCGTGGAAATCGGATGCTCTATGTAGAGCAGTGATAGCCCAGTGGTTAGGGCGTCAGTCCCGTTTAGTCAGTCAGTTAGTCCTAATTAGAGGTCGGCGGTTCGAATCCTGGCACGCACCTCTAACTTTTCGGAGTTATGTGCGTTTTTTTTAAGCAATTAAAATATCACTTGCTTCAACGGTGAAGGAAAACATCGTGAGGAAATCTGCACCCCTGAGAGTTCTCCATAATGTTATCAAAGGCGTGTGAAGTCTGCCAATCCGCACATGGCCAGCGTGGTGGACTATGGCCAAACCCTTCTCATATTGAGAGGAGACCCGCGCTCTGTAGTGAGCCGATAATGGGTTGAACATGATGATGATGATGTAGCTGGCGCGTCACACGAGCAGCAGGCGGGGGGAAACACCCCCATTTCAAAGTGTTACGGGTAAATGGCTCACAAAGGGAGCTCGAATGCTCATAGCCCAGCCGCCAACCGCTGGCTCCTGCCGCCGGCTCCTGCCGCCTGCCGCCGGCCTCCCAGCGCCGCGCACCGCCCTAAGCGGACTTGTTGCGCGCGTGTGACGGGAATTTTAAAATATAAATCCATTGAAGTTTATTACACATGACGCATATAGTTGAAAAGGTTTTGAAGCTGTGTATTATTACGGTAACGTCTGCCGCTGGCGGCCTGGGTTCTAATTTAACTCTCACGATACTTTTGTCCATGTTTCTGAAACGAACCGCTAATGTATGTAACGCCCTCCCGGCGAATGAGTGCCTTTACTACCTTAGAGGCTTATAGTGATAGGCATGATCCAGGCTAGCGCACTGGGTGGTCGTCCAACGCAACCCCATGAGCTGTAAAAAAGGCTTTATAGGATTAGAATTAGCCGCGCCATTTTTACTCTACGAAAACAAACTACCGTGCGAAACAGGGTTGTTTTGATAGCTGTTGAGAGCGGTAGATGTTGGGAATGTGTAGTTGTATAAGTATGTCTCGTTTCAGTTTCCGCTTGACCCTTACACCCGTTGTGCTGATATTCACTATGTCCAAAGCACGAACGAATTGATTTCAAAAATATATTCCAAAACGTATTTACGTGTAAGGCAGATTTACTTGTAAAGATTGAATGATAGTATGGTGCCGCCGTGTTGCTGTAAGTGTTATGTGCAACCCGTCCGACGTCCGGCGGTATAGTACTAAGTCTCTGAGCTTAGCCGCCGACGGACGGACGAAGAGAAAGATGGACGCGGTAAATATATGATCACATTCATTATTGAAAAAAAACCCAAACATCACTATAAACCGCTTAATCTATGTGATTGCTTCGATAACAAATCGACAGACGAGCAGCGATTAAACAAATAACACGGCGTTTTTGCGTCGGAGTTTAAACAAATTACATTCGCCTCCAAAAGAACGTGGAAAGTAAATGCTTTTTACTCTGACTACGTTAATGTTCAAAGAATGAAGTTACTTCGTAGCGCGTCGTAGCGCTCCGTAGCACCGCGTAGCGACCAAACAATGAACCCAACGAGTCCCTGTGAGCACATTCATGCTAATTACGTGCCACGTGCCAAAGGCGGCCGCGTACAGCGACTCGCTGAGATTCCAGCCAGAAAAAGATAATATTAACATTTTCGTTCGGAATTATTGAACTTTCGTGGTTATCCTAGTGGAGTTTGTACAAATATTATAATAAGTATGGTAAAAAACATTCATTCCAAAAAAATAGCTTATATTTTAGCCACGCCCCTCAAATACGTTCATGAACCTTATTTATCGCGGCGCTACAGCTCCCGGTCCAGGTGCTCACGCAGCATATGATTGCCGGCGGCACACTGCAAGGGAGAGGTGAAAAGTAGATTAATTCTTCTCTCCCACCCCAAAATCAATAAATCATAATCAAATTTACGGCCGAAGTAACTCCATTTCTTTGTCAAATCCAACAACATTCCGCTTTTTTTTATTTCAAATTTATTATATAGTTGATCTCGTTTCAGTTAAAAAAGAACAGGATCTTCCATCTCTGATGTGTTCACAGTTTCCGACACTTGAATGAGAGAGTAGAACTACATAATTGGATACATGTCACTAGGATGTTTGTCTGTTAGTGATACCAATCGAGGAAAATAGTAACGCATTAAAAAAACATAAATATAGTACTATAAACATATAGTTCGTTTGAAAATAAATTTAATACGAAAGCACTTTTTAAATTTAAAACTTTCACACACAACACTTGAAAACAAATATTTACTGAGAAATTTAAAATTATCCAAACGTAAATCGAAATTTTAATTCAAAACATTCTTTTTTATTAATCTTACCACTCTAGGTTCTAGCCAGCAAATTTTTATTTCCGTTGAAATCTCATTTCATTAGGAACCGAGACCCTAAAAGTCAGACCGCGTTCCGGAGGACTCAAGAGGCCGGCCTTTGCGGCCAGTACGGTTTTACATATTCTGAACGTACCCCTATTTTTATTAATTATTCACCTCAGTAGACCTGCTTCTAATTTTAATCAGCTAAATATGATAAAATCACAAAATAAGAAATAAATCAAACGAATAAATATTGTAAGAACTATAAATACTAAATTAATACAAGACGTAGAGTAAATATCTACAGTGAAAAGTATTTAAGTAATTTATTTAATTTAATCGACCTTTGCCTGCCCTAAAGGTCGATAAACATCAATAATCATAAGTGTTGTGTGTTACGTAATAATTTATTATATAATTAATTTCACACTGTATTCTTACTTTTTTCACCTTCGGAGCTTAACAATCGTAATGTGCTGTGTGTAATAAAATCTTCACAAAATATAAGAAATAAATATAACAGTTTCACAAAATGGAGAGCTCCTTGTTTCAGATCCAGAGACTATCGCGTTTAGACGAAACGTCCATTCTCTTCAGCGTTATAATAAGTATACACTTAGATATCAAAGTTTGCGATGTTCCATAAAGATATCTCAGATGCCAATCTAATAAAGGAGTAGGGAAAGGGTCCTCTATGATTGAGAACATAGCACGAGGGTCATCATTACGAGATAAAAAGGTGTCCCATATATTTTTTCACCTTTGTTATCTGCGTGATGTATGGGCCCGCAAGCCGGTCCTGTTGTTGGCATTCCGCAGCAAAATGTTTAAATAATACATACTCGTATGTTACAGGTTTGTCATTTAAAGTGCTATAATCTGTAAATTTTAAGCATGAGATACTTGTTTTTACTTTGATACAATAGTTTTAAATATATTATTATCATTACTGAATTATAATAATTTAATAATAATTACCTAACCTAATTTTCTGAATTTTGAACAGAAGTCCAGCCATAATATACAATTTGGAATGCATGTGATATTAGGTAATAGTACATTTTTGATATAAATTAAACTTTTCCAGTATTTTCCGCCATCTTGAAATAAATAGGGTTATAATAAAATAAGTTTTTGTTTACGAAAAATATTAAAATTTTCGCATCCTAAAAAGGATGCGAAAATTTTAATACAATATATTTTGTCGCTTTTTTGTGAACTACAATTAATAACCTTAATTTCTATTGAGATATTATTTTATTTTTATTGTTAAATAAAATTAACAATTAACAAACACAAATAAATAGCAAAATGTAGGTCGGAACGAGCAACATACACATGTTTTCAACATCTATCACTAGAACAAAAAACTAATTTCACTGCCGATAATTTTGTCTCTTTCGAGCGATATCTTAATACGAATGAACGATGGGTGATGAATGTAAGGGACGACATAAAAAATACATATTGAAGTAAAACGTAATGATTATATCCCTGAAAGCTCTTCGAGTCCAGTATCATAATATTTTCAAGATAATGTTCCCAATATTATCCTGAAAATATTATTATTCCGCCTCGCTACCGCAGTGCGTCGAGTATGTTTGCGGAGAGTCGTGCGGATGGCTTCTTCGCAATCACACGGGAAAATATCGCCTCTCTCAAACGTAGCGTTCAATATTTTCCAACATTATTCTTTTAGCAGGCGGACGGGACAGGGCATTCGAATCAGACTCGATGTCCGCCTTAGTATATGTACAACATTGAAATAAAGTTAATTTTGAATTACTAACACCTGGAGCTATGTAGTCTTAAATAAATACAATACAATATATTCTCTTGTTATCTCGCATCACCGAAACAAGCTGAAATGTAGTTTTTGTATAATTTGCATATGGTTTATAGTAACAATCAAACTAACTAACAAGTTAACATTAATAATATATTTTAATTTAGATGTTGTATTTCTTAAGATTTTTAGTTTTAGGTTCAATCTAAGGTTTATATTAAGTTTCAGTTGTTGTAATAAAAATATCGTTTATGTAAAAAAGAAAAAAGAAATTAACATGACTGGAAGATTGCAAGAATAATGGAATTCTCAAGTGAAGGGCGTTTTCATTTTCCCTAACTAGTACAACAGTAACTTCTTAGCGCTGCCGCAGTATCTCAGTGTTAACAGTCCGACGCGCTCGAGTCGGACTCGCTCTTGTACAGGTTTTGATTATTATTTACTCGCCACCTTCAAATGGCGACCACAGTGACGTATCTACATTTTATGAGGAAAACTATTCCATAGTATAAGCGGATTTAAAAACTTATGTTATTCATTTTCTCTACATGTTTGTCTGTATATCTGCTATTGCAATTGTGCCAGAGGTCGATCAATGGCACCACAGTACTGATGAGAAGGCTGTTCATCTGACGAGGCGCTCGCACTCGCACAAAGCTCTGCTTTTTGTTCGTCGTGAAGGTCCGATAATATCGTTCTCATTTGCATCTTTCATAGATTAAGAAAGTTGTATTTCTAAGCGTAAAGCGTATGAGACGTACTTCAGTTGCTTCTCGGTCGAAGCAAAGCTTCGGCGGGCAGCAGCTGCGCTCTCTCATCTGATATTCCTGTTCAGTTTCCGGTCGCCGGTGCGATGCAATCCGTTTGTTTGCTCTAACTCGCCCCGCTTCATGCAATATTTAGTGAACCGATTTCACACGGAGTGTTTGCGATGTTTTTACCTGATATTCGGGTCTCAGGTTCCGGTGAGTGGCTTCTGATCAAATTCACATTCAAACTACCGATAGTAATATGTCGACAGCTGTGCAATTAATTCAAATAGATTTTTTTATTTCCACACAGTTTCGCCGAAGCCACGCGAGCTAAGTTCACGTTCGAAGTGAATCCCCACATCATCAAAAAAACACCAGCACTTAACCCAGCAACGCTTTTTTAAAAATGTACCGGCCCCTCTGGTGCCCTGGTTCCATTGGAAATGGCAAATGACTACATACTTAATTCTTTTTTTTATCTGAAACTAAACTCAGTGGAAATCACATATCTACATCTATTCAAAATTTCAAAGCATACAAATGGTTACTAAGGTATGAAATTCTGGCAAACGGACCAAGCCGCGGCACAAGAGTTCAGTTATCAAAAGAACACTTAGCGAAACAAAAGTTGTTCTATAAGAACCAACACCTAGTAGCAAGGCAAGTTAACATAAAGCCAGGACGCGAGCGGCGTGGGCGGAGCCGGCGCGCGGCGTCTGTACAGCTCAGTCGCGTTACTTAGCGGAGTCGGCGGCGCCCGCAACGAGCCGGCACACGGAGCTGCAACTACTTCCCGATTGTTCGAGCGGACTCGCGGCGCCGGACGCCCGGCTCGTTAGTGAACACGCGCGGAGCCGGGCTCACTCATATAACTCTCTCCGCAAGACTACCAGTCGTAACAAAATAATGAGTAGCTTGAAGGAAATAGGATTACTGATTGAACCGCGGCTCGGCTCTAAGAGAGGAGAATTGAACGTCATTGATTGCTATTAGCTTACCCTCCCGGGTGGTAACGACCCGGATTACAAACCGTGACTAGTCATATTCTCGAACCACTTCCGGCTGCAGCGACACGTTACACTGGTCCTTTAAAGTAATTGAAACGTACGTGCACAAATAAACTGTATTTATTTATTTGACAGCGTCTTTACTTGATTCTATCAATCTGCTACGTACATAGTTGTCAGCTACACGTAAAGTGTTTGTCACCTAATGACCAAGAACAAATTCTTGATCATTAGGTGACTAACATTTTATAAGACGAATCAAAATGATTGTATTGACCGACTAAAAATGCAAATGGTCCTTTAAGTCGTCCTCTGTTTTATGACCGCACGTCGCCCCGTGGAAAATGTGATGTTTTAGATATATATATATATATATATATATTTACATATATCAATAAATGTCAAATAAGTTAGTTATACATAAGATAACATCTCAACCAGCTAGGATCGCCGCGTGTGCACCGAGTGCATGCACCACTTCTACGCGTGTGAGCGATGCGAATGCACGAGTAATGGCTGATGTTGTACGTACGAGTACCGAATGTAAACAAACGGTGTCAGCAGGTGATTTGGAAGGAGGATGGATCACTGTTCAAAGAAAAAAACATAGTACAGTGAAAAATAGGTTTGTTAGTGAAACAGGTCGTGCACGCTATGATGCGAAATTCAGGGCCGCGCCGAATAAAGTTCCATTGTATATATCTAACGTCTGTATAGAAACTAGTGAGAGTGATATTGAGGAATATATCAGGAATAAAACGAATGAATCGGTAATGTTGGAGAAAATTTGCGGAAACAGGCAGAGAGATTATAACTCTTTTAAACTGTTTGTATCGAGAAATAAAGTACATATATTTTTGAATAGTGAAATTTGGCCGGAAGGTATTTGTTTTAGACGGTTCGTTGTGTTTAAAAATAAAGTAACACAGCGCTCTGAGGCGTGTAAGAATTTTTCGCAAGTAAAGTAAGTTTAAGTACCTGTCTACATCTAGTTAGTAATTGTACCTAATTATACTGTACAATGGCTAAACAAACGTATAAAATGGTGAGTTTTAATTGCAAATCATTCAAACGTTCACAGGATGGTATCAGAGACATTTGTTTGTTCGCGGATGTCATTGCGCTGCAGGAGACGTGGCTTCTTCCGTATGACCTGCCTTTGCTAGGAACGGTACACAGTGACTTCGAATATACCGGGAAGTCAGCTGTAGATCTATCTGTAGGTATTTTAAGGGGCAGACCATACGGAGGGGTGGCAATTTTGTGGCGTAAGGGTATTTTTAAGTCTGTAGCGGTTATAAAGCACGACAGTGACAGAATTAGTGCAATAAAGGCTGTGTTATCTAACGATAGGATTATTGTTATTTTTAGTATATATATGCCGACAGATGCTCATGAGAATTTAATGGAATTTACTGACTGTTTGAGTCAAATTAAGGCTGTAATCGAAAATAATGATGTGGAATCAGTGTATATGTTAGGAGACTTTAACTCTCACCCAAGTCAACCATTCTGGCAAGAACTTAGTAATTTTTGTACTGAGCAATCATGGTTATGTGCGGATGTTGAAAAGCTGGGCATTAATTCTAATGCGTTTACATATAAGAGTGACGCAAATGGCAGTCTGAGATGGCTTGACCACTGTATAGTGACGCGATCCTCTTGGCAGACTGTTGTCAATGTTAGCATCGATCATGATATCTACTGGTCGGACCACCTACCGCTCATTATCGAGTGTGACCTAAATTTAGTTGTCACAAAAATAGCGTTAGATAACAGTGCAGTAAATAAAATAATTTGGGGACACAGATCAGAGGGACAGATCAGTAGGTATCATGAAAAATGCAATGCCGAGCTCAGGGATATTTGTTTTCCTGAGATGTTCGTGTCGTGTGGTGATAGGATGTGTGCAGACCCAGAGCATAGGCTGGGTCTAGATAGCATGTATAAAACCATAGTTGGAATCCTTTCTCACGCTGCGATTGTAGCATATGAGGGACCTGAGTTTCGTAGAAAAGGTCGTGTTGTTGGGTGGAACAAACACGTTCGGAATGCGCACTGTGAATCTCGGTCTAAGTATCAGACATGGTTGTTACATAATAAACCTAGATCGGGAAGTATTTGGGATGAAATGTGTGAGAGCCAAAAAATTTTTAAAAGTCGATTAAGGTGGTGTCAGAACCACCAAGATGAGATAAGAATGGATATAATTACATCTCACAGGACAGCTAAAAATTTCACTAAATTCTGGAAAGCAACTAATAAACTGAATGTTCAACCGAGTTTACCAGTGAGTGTTTCGGGCTGTACCACGCAGAAAGAAATCGCGGACATGTTCAGGGATCACTTTAGGGTGTCTTCGCCGCTGGGGCCATCGACTATGGTGATCGATCCTGATGTATGTCGTGACAAAGATATACTGCGTTTCAAAGCAAAACAAGTCAGTGATACTATAAATAAAATGACCAGGGGAAAATCACCTGGGCACGACAGCCTCAGCATCGAACATCTGCAATACGCGGGATGTCACTTACCCAGGGTGTTGTCGATGTTATACTCGCTTTGTATTAGTCACTCACATATCCCTATGGACATGATGAGAACTATTGTGGTCCCCATAGTTAAGAACAAGACGGGTGATATTACGGATCGTTTAAATTATAGGCCCATATCGCTTGCTACCACAATCGCAAAGGTATTGGATAGTCTGTTTGACAAAATCCTTAATGATACGCTTAAGTTTCATGACGCCCAGTTTGGATTTCGGCCAGGGTTGTCCACTGAAACCGCCATATTAGGCCTAAAGCAAACTGTCCAATACTATACGAGACGAAAAACGCCGGTGTACGCATGCTTCCTTGATCTTTCCAAGGCTTTTGACTTAGTGTCATACGATGTGCTCTGGGAAAAGATGAAGCGAGCAGGCGTGCAACCTGAGCTGCTCAGTATTATGCGGTTTTGGAATGCAAACCAATGGAACTACGTAAAGTGGGGAAAGGAACTCTCTGAATCATATAAGCTGGAGTGTGGGGTAAGGCAGGGGGGGTTAACCTCACCGAAGCTCTTCAATCTATATGTAAATGAGTTGATCGTGGAACTCAGCAAAAAACCGGTCGGCTGTTGGATCGACGGCATTTGCGTCAATAATTTAAGCTATGCCGATGACATGGTGCTGTTGGGTCCCACGGCTGGTTCAATCAGAGAGTTGTTGAAATGTTGTGAGGAGTACGCTGCTAGCCATGGTCTAATATACAACGTGGCCAAGAGTGAATACCTGATCTTTAGGCCCCCCCGTAAGAAAGTGGAATACGAGCCTAGAATCACACTTAATGGGGCTTCACTCAAACGTGTGACCCAGTTTAAATACCTAGGTCACTATGTTACGGACGATCTTAAGGATCAGGTGGACATAGAACGTGAACGTAGAGCCATGGCTGTCAGATGTAACATGTTGGCCCGCAGGTTCGCCCGATGTAGCAAGGAAGCTAAAGTAACACTCTTTAAAGCTTACTGTCAAACTTTCTACACGGGCGGCCTATGGGTTAATTATACACAAAGGGCACTGAACACCTTACGTGTGCAGTACAATAACGGTTTCAGGATACTGTTGGGTTTGCCGCGGTTCTGCTCCGCGTCAAACATGTTCGCACAGGAACGAACGGATGACTTCTACGCCGTTATGAGAAAGAAGGCGTCATCCCTCCTAGCAAGACTGCGGTCGAGCTCAAACAGTATTCTGAATATGTTAGCGGGAAAGGTTGACTCACCGATTTTACAGCATTTTATGTCGGTGCTGGTTCGGTGAACCAAGCTACTAATTTTGATTTCATGTAACTTATTTAATTAGATTTAATTTTATTTGTTAAAAAATATTTAATTGTTAATAATTATACTAAAATGTAAGATGTACAAACAAAAATGGGCCCTAGTCGCCTCAATAAAGAAATATTATTATTATTTCCCAGTATATATTAGCTCTCACGCCCGTGTGCAAAATAAATATATATAAAAAACCAAAAGAGATATAATAAACTTAAATAGATAAAAATAAATAAACCTACATATACATTACATAGATACATATTTGCACCGGGCGGAGGATTACACCCCGGCAGGGGGGACCAAACGGCCGGGGGTCAGGGCGACAGGTTGAGAAACCGGCGGACTATCCTAGCCGAGTCCAGCAAGACCGCTTTTTGCATCCTGGCTGCGAGCGAACTGCCACGGAACCCCAGTCGCCTCAGATGGTGAGCGAGGCTGACTGGGATCAACCCATTCGCAGATATGACGATTGGGATGGTTTCAGCAGACTGCACATGCCACATGTCGGAAACCTCGTGAGCCAGATCGAGATACTTACGCTTTTATTATTATTATTATTATTATACGCGAGTTTCGTTGGTCGAGTTGGATCATTTCGGAAGAGTGTTTTTTATTATGATTGAAATAAGCACCTAAGATGTGTGTCACGATTCCGCTATTCTGATTTAATTGTTTGATTGAAGTACTCAAGTAGTAATTGTGGTCATTATTCGTATAGTAACTCACAGCATTGTAAAAGATATATTAATAAAGTTTACGAAACGTGTGTGTCAGGGGACATTTAAATGTAAAAAATATTTGGCTCAATTAATTAATCGTCCCCTTCAAATGAGGTAAATTTAGCTGTCAATTAAACTGTGGTAGTCTATGGAATATGAAATGATATTGAAGAGGTTTAAATAGTCATCATCGTATATACACGTAGGTGTTTGGATGTCATTGTGTACTGTAGGTTAAGTCACCATTTAGTCTTCGCTAACGAAAAACTAACTTAGTGAAATAAGAAGTATTAACTGCTTCTGCTGTTCTCGACAGCATCAACTGGGTCACGCGGGCGGCGGCGGCGTCGAGCGGAATCAGGTCAGCGAGCTCTGATGGATTTGCGCCAGAGAACCGCTCCACCTGCTGCGCGCCTGCCAGTGCACACCGTACTGACGGCCCTTCGTCCTCTGTGCGGACATCACAGGATTGTCATGTTTAATAAAACGTGACAATCATGTCATGTCTGTTTTTATAAATACTTGATCAGCATTATTAATTCAATATAGATGCGAAAGTATTATCTGAATTTTTAATACATACACGTTCGCCGGGAGTTTTTTAAATATCTTTGAGTGAGCGATACTTGGCGGCAGCAGGGTGGAGTTTATACGAAAGGAAAATTATGAATGTGAAATATTGAAAAAAATATAAGAAGTGACTTACATCGCCACGTCACCCCACCTCTGTTTGTTTTAGCTGAAACTATGTTTATGTATAATTACTATCTTACTAATATTATAAATATGAATGAAAGTGTGTTTGTTCTCGCGAAAACTACTCAACCGATCATCACTAACTAACTTTGTTCACATATTCTTCATAAAGAATTCTTTTAAAAGCTGATAATCCCAGCAAAGCAATAAAATATAGTTATCATATGGATTCATTTCTAATGTATCTTTGATACCTATTTAGTGAGTAAATTAAAACAAAAGTTTTAATAGTGTCGCAACACTTACGCGCCCGTTAATATTTCATCAGTATTAACGGATTACTCGATGCGGCGAACGAATCCACCTCGGGAGTGTGAAACACGGCGCGAGTGCAAACCGGAAATGAAAACACAATTTCTTCCACCCGAGCTTTATTTCACGAAATGGAAATTATTTAACAATGTGGAATTTTCTTGTAGCGTATATTTAGCGGTGCGCGTTTAGTCGCCGCGGACGTTCAATATTTTAAAGTTTACATTTAGTGGAGAGTTTTCAAGTTTACTGAAATTTACTAAATTGTTGGTGAGTTTTGGTTATTTATGAACTGTTTATCGGTGGCTCATTATCATTGTCTTTGGGTGAAGTTTCTCTTTAACTGATCTTTTATGGATCAGGCCAACATTTTTAGCAACATTATGCCGTTAGAGAATCTAACAATTTATAGAAACGAGTGATGGGTTTATTATTTTCACGTTCATTATTTATCTTCATGTGTGTATAAACGCATTACCAATAAAAGAGAATTGCCGAAATCGGTTGGATTTGTTTGTTGGAGCTATGGAGTAAATCAAGAAGAGGGTTAATTCCCAAACCCGAAGATTTCCTATTATTTTATGAGGAATTTGTTGAATGATCAGCGATCGCAAGCGAACCTGTTGATTGGCTGATACGAGATTGCGCTCATCCAGCTGCCTATAAGCCAATTACACAAGGATACAGCAGGGCACCGGCCTCCGCGGAAGTGCGCGATTCATTTGAGTAAAATATGAATAGCTAATATTCAGAGTTATATACTCTGAATATTTTATTATTTTCAATAATATGCTTTAGAACTTTTTAAAAATATGTTCTTTAAGTAAAATATTCACAGAGCTGTTATTGTAGTAAATTGTTTGACCGACCAAGAAACCAATTAGAAGAGGTCTGGAGAGGAGAGGAAAGGAGAATCTACTGTAGTTAGATTAGTTAGGTTAGCTCGCTGCCATCTTAGACTGCACCATCACTTACGCCGGGTGAGATTGCCGCCAAGGGCTAACTTGTAGTGGATTAAAAAAATATATACTAGCGATAAGTGGCAAATACGAGCACAGTTCGACGAGTGTGATTAGAGCCCGTGCTCCGGAACACAAACAGCGCAGTGTGGGACGTCGGCCGCATTCACTATTCATGAGCGCCGCGCTGCTGCGCCGCACACAGCACACGGCGGTGTGTTGTCGGCAATGCGACACCGTGGCACTAGCATGCGTAACTACTGATAACATAGATCTGTTGGTTTAATGGTGGCTGCTTCGGAAAGCACCAAACCGAGTTCCTGCTAGAGCTTTCCGCATACGCATTGTACTGCTAATTTTGCACTTACAAATCAACTCTGTGATAGCCTAGTGGTTAGGACGCCTTCTAATCAAGGGTCGGGGCTTCGATGCCGGGCACCTCTAACTTTTCGGGTCAATGTAACATGCATGCCTGAAAGTTCTCCATAACGATCTCAAAGGCGTGAGAAGTTTGCCAATCCACACATGGCCAGCGTGGTGGACTATGGCCATACCCGTCTCATATTGAGATGAGACCCGTGCTCTGTAGTGAATTTGAATGAATTTAAATCAGAATTTAAGTTAAAGATATATAAAGTCTTAAGATACCCGGAGGTGTGTCCGCGGCGCGCCTTCGGAGTGCGTCTCTGCAACGAGACAGACTCATCGCTAATAAGACCCGTATTTATAAAAAAAAAAAGACGGGTTGCACTCCGGGAGTGCCGGCAGAAGTGAAAACTTGATTATTAACGTTGAGCATGTTTGATATTTTGGAATGGTTAGGGAATAATTTTGCACCAATTGCTTTATCAGTATAAAAGTACTATCATTTATGTGGTAGAATACAATATTCATTTATTGCGCTATCGTACACAAACATGACAATTTATATTACATTAAAAATTTAACACTTTAAAACTATTACAATTATTTTACATTAAAAAGTTTATCTATATCAATTTCCATATTTTAAGCACTTTACATTCACGAATTTTACGAATACACAACAATGTGATCACTACACAGACGGTCGAGCCATCAGCTGTCACCATCCATGGATGCGCGTGGCACGCTGTAACGTACACGAACATTCCTGCGCTGCCTAAACGAAACAGTAGGCCCAGGCATACATTTTCGCCGCGCCGTAGAGAGGGGATAGCTGTCTACTCTCCATCCGTCTTACGCTTTTTCGATCAGGTCACGTGTCCTGACGCGAGTTTAAGATTTTATACCCATTACAGAAAAAGTGCTCAACGCCGCTAAAGAAGTTTTCACTTCAAAAATAGCCGACACAACGTGTCATGAACATTCGCGACAAGACAAATATTATTAATTCAATTCTTTCTTGTTTAAACAGTTATCCATCGTTTTCCCATTGCTCATTTGTTTGTTCGCAAAACATTGATACATTCAACTTGGAGTTTCATAAAGTAATATCCCCGGTACACAGATAATGGCAGGTTCACATCATGCCAGCGGCTGGGTCCGTCTGCCGCCGCGGTTGTTTGTGTAAATTTCAGACAGTTCAATAACACGGGTTTTAAATTGTAAAACGAAGGTAGTACTAAAGCGCAGACCTAAGTGTAAAACCACTTTTGTGCATGTTTTAAGTGTTTTTTATACGGTAAGAAGAATTTTACATTTTTGTTTTATTTATTCATAAGCAAAGAGCATTTAAATATAATATCTGCATGTTCTACTCTGCGCATAATATTTCGTATTTCAAGTTGTATTGCTGGTGTACCTGCTGTTTATGGTCGTGGTGGGGTTGTAATGAATAAAAGTATCTTGTTGCTTGTAAATAAAATGTCAGAGATTGCACCATGATGAATTTTATAATATCGTAGTGATACCTCATCTCGATTACCTCGGAAGCTCATACACAGATCCTAGAAGAACAAATTACAAAAAAAAACTGATGCAATAATTAAAGTGTCCCGACGATTTTAAATTGGCTTCAATTGATGATACGTACACTCGCGACACTGAGCAAAACGGAGTGACATCTAATTTAAACTCGATATTATGACTGCTCACCTTGAGTACTGGAGTGATGTGAAAGGGCCGTAAACTAAAACTAACACAAGGTAATATCGCCGGAAATAGATAAAGTGATTCATCTATTTGCATGATCCGTTTTATTTGACTGTAAATATAAGTTATATGAGTTCTGAGAGCGAGGAGGTTGGCGGCGGAACATTGTACTATATGTTTGAATCGACCTAACCCTGTCCCCATCGGGTCTCATAGAAATTGTTTATCAGTATAAATGTAGCAGCAGCAGCTGCCGACTGCTGCAGCCTCTAACACCTATCAGCAATCGCCATGTAAACTATTAAGGTGCTAACATTCCTTCCTAGCTAGATAATTACCACTGCATACATACTTACGGCTACAGTTAAAAGCTGTGCGCCTAAAAGCTTTTGTGGTAAGTGGGTGCTGGTTTATCATACCCACGATAAGCGGACGTAAAGCCAGTGTTTCTTAGTGCTGCAGGATCAAAAGCGACTAAACTAAATCAAAGTAATGGGCGTAACTTTGATGGGCTGTCGCAGAAACTATTCTAATTCGAGCACTCGAGTCGCTTACGTACACATTAGTGTGGCGGAGAGCGATCGCTCGGGCTTCAGTTCAGTTATGTAATTGAATCTTAAGATTTAGCTCTACTCAGCTAACGGGTGGATCTGTGATATTCTGATCAAAGTAACATGACGTAGACAGTGGAAGTGAGATCTCGGCGAGCGGTGGCCAGAGTGTTATGTACCTGCTTAATGCAAAAACCAATTTTAAACTGTCCCTGTAAACGAGCGTTACACATTTTTTATTTATAAATCTACTTTTTCAAACAACTTGTGCAGGTTTCCGTCCGCCAAAATAAAACCAAGGTCTCACCTCATGATGATACTACTAGACTACCACCGGACATAATCAAATCATAAAATAGTCCAACTAGGTTTTTATATAAGTGGTAGCCAAAAATTCTGAAATGTATGAGAATTGCTATGAAGCCAGTTCAGGCTTTATTATAATTGCTTATCAGTTATGTTACAAGTGGTGGACAAATCTGTGCTCCAAGATTTGTACAAGACGTCAACTGCAGATGGCGACGTGCCACAAGAACGGAACCGTCACTGCCTGATGTACAACAGGCGCAGGTGAACTGTCAATTAATTGAACATCTATCAATAATCATCCGAAGTTATAATAATTTTTAACGATCAAAGAATTCGAGTAAAACATTAACAACGATTGGAACGTGCCCGCCCGTACCCGCTGTACCTTCCTGAGTTATATGAACCAAATAAACGAATGTTTGTCTAACATTAGTTTATTTGGTTATATTTATATGTGGTTAAAATATGATTTATTTATTGAATATAAGACATTTTGAATAAACACAAAACTGAATTTACATATGAGTATGTTTCGCTATAATTATATTATGTGAAATAAAAAAAAAGAGAGTATGATGGAAGTATTTATTGGTTGGTGTGACCGCTGACAGCTGCCTTTAAAATGAGTTACTCGAATAATTGGTTTTTATATTTTGATTGACTATTTTTATTTCTCTCATTCGTTGACAGTTACTATCGCCATTCAAGTTTCAATAATGTCTGCATAGTTATAAAACTAAAACAAAACAAACATACCTAAAAAAAACAAAACACTTGTTGCGTGATAAGAGCCGAGCAACCAGTGGTTAGGAGTTCAGACTGAAGAACCTTCTCACCACGCGCCTTCGCAATACCTTTATTGATGTAAGCCGATTGCAGGCATCTATGAAGCGTTTATATATAAAATATGTTTCATTGCTTTAATTCGTGAGGTGATGCTAATAACTCGACAACTTTAAACTAAAGCTATGAGGATTCCAAACGCGCCCCGGTGCTCGTATCCAACTGCCTTCAACACAACCAACACTGTTAGTTGCTATAAAAACCATTAAAAGTCTACACAGCGTCACTGCGACTGGTTACGACTGACTGTATTAAATCATTTATTAAAATTTTTGACTCATCATGATCAACCCATTACAATATGAGAAGGGTTTGGCCATAGTCCACCACGCCTAGCCATGTGCGGATTGGTAGACTTCACACGCCTTTGAGAACATTATGGAAAACTCTCAGGCGTGCAGGTTTCCGCACGATGTTTTCCTTCACCGTTGAAGCAAATGATATTTTAATTTTTAAAAACGCACATAACTCCGAAAAGTTAGAGGTGCATGCCCGGATTCGAACCACCGACTTCTGATTAGGAGGCTGACGCCCTAACCAATAAGCTATCACCGCTTTAGTTTTGACTGTATTACCATTACTATAAACCTTCAAAAGATTTCATAGCTACCTACATACGTCGCCTTACATTTAGTAATTGCAATATAATGAGTTCGTATAAATCGGGTTCAGAATGAACCGGCGGCTTCACGTAGCGTCTGTCGCTGCAGAGTGTGCTCGTCGCCGAGTCTGATACGGTTGAGGCACGGGCTGTTATCGGCAGGCCTCGTCCGTGATCTCGGGAAGCCCTTTGTGGCGACACTACTTGGAGCTAGCTTATTCTGTCGCGGTTGTGATTGAACAATAGATCAATCGACGTCCGGCGACATCTCTTTGTGCGAAACAAATATTGTTAGCTAAAATAATTATGTTAAAAAATGATTAAAACTACATAAAAAAATATTACCACTGTATTTAGACAATACTCTTCAAGTAATTTCTCTATTACCAAAAAAATCCGCGCATTACCACGCACTTAATATAAGTACATTTCTTAAACAAACTCTCTTCTTGAAATTATTGTCACATAACTGCTCGAGACACTCAACTGTAGTTAACGCGAGTATACGACTTGTTTGAAATATCTGACTTCCTGTAGAGACTTCTCAAGACCTTTATATCCATTAAAAAAGAATGTTTGAAATTCCTAAGTTTTTTAAGTGAGTAGTTAAATAATAATTGAACTATCACATGATAGTGACAAGAACCGGAAAAATATTACCAAAATAAACAAGCAATTGCAAGCATGGCCTGCTATCTCGAACCCCCGATAGGGGAATCATTTTCAAGTATCCTGTCGGAGCCGGTACCAGCATGGGTCTGCTGAATCTCACCTGACGCGCTTATAACCGCAGACTAGCCGACGCGTTTCATCGCGCGGGCTTTAACTTTTATATTTTATTACTATTTCGAAATAAGCACGAAAGTTTCTTCGCAGAAATATTTTTTGAGGTCATGCAAAGCTGGCTGAACATTTAGCATACTCTGTACGTTGCTCGAGCAATTGAGAACAATTACACGCGGCGAGGGCGGCAAGTGCGCCCCCCTCCCGCGCCCCCCGCGGCCCCGCGACCGCCGCGTCATGTGCTCAAAGCGTATTTATGCGGCTTACTTTACAAGTTCACAGCGATGCTATGAAATGTGCGCGGAATTTTATTATAATTCTCACTTTTAATAAGCTAACCCAAGCGTTAAATTCATATTTAAGTTTAACTTAAATAAGGTTCCGCATTGGTATTTGTTGAAGTGAGTTTTTACTGAACGATCTTAAATTAAACCGCTTTACCTTGCTACTTCTGTCGGGTAAAGTCCTTCATCTTAAGGGATGTATTTCCAATAATCATTTGTATACGACACGTTGTCGCCGAGTGCGCGGTCCGCGCCGAACTCGTCTGGTGATTCAAGCTGTGATTTGATAATTTGCGTTACATTTTCGGTAAACGTAGCGTCGCAGCATCCATAAAAAAATATGCAGAAACCTGAAAAACTATATAGTTTTAACATATTTCGTTGTGTGTTTCGTTAGCGGTTAAATTTAAGCAAAAATCCTGTATGATGGAAATGAAAAATCCTGTATTTCCAAATACAGGATTCCAAATACAGGGCAGCTTCCAAAAAGCAAAAATAATTGTCAAAGCATAATATATCTATTAATCTTCACTCACTATAACCATTTTTAATGTTAATTCAATTGTTTTTAAGCTTTGCGTTATGGCGAAGGTTATCGGTAGCACAAAGTTTGTCTTGTTTCTTGAAACATTATATTAAAAAACCGATATTTTTTTGAATTGTAAGGGACATCATTTGACTTTAATCAGCATATAACTTCGGTAATAACATCGCACGAGGGTCGGATGTGTTCAGCGGACTACTGTTATAAATATGTTTTAGGATATCTCATCGTTTTATTACTTTTAAAATTCAGTTAATAATCAGTTTTGTTTCTGTTAATTTCTATCTATAGTAAAACAGAAACAACAGTGAACAGTGAAACAATCC
Organism: Lasiommata megera; assembly: GCA_928268935.1. NCBI lineage: Eukaryota > Metazoa > Arthropoda > Insecta > Lepidoptera > Nymphalidae > Lasiommata > Lasiommata megera. Next base: position 126,750 of record OV743326.1, read on the forward strand.
AAACGCTGCGCTGACAAAAGATCACATCAGAAAGGCAGCATTGCGAAGTTTTAGACCCACCCGTTTACTCAGAGTTGCTTTTTAGAAACCTTCATCTGTGCGGCCAAAGTCGCAGGCGTCAGGTAGTTATGTTAATATTTCCGTTGGCGCCATGACCTCGGTCCTCGGAGCAGACTCTCGATTAGCAGCTAATTGGGTCCCTCGACTTTTACCAAAAATTCATTAAAAGTTCGACCCCAACGTTCGTTAGGCCATTATATTATACAACACAAGCAGCGCCCCGCCATTCTGTCTGTGTACTTCTGAGTGCTAAATTTTTCTCCTACAAACTTTCTTTCGCTACTCTACAAAAAATACCTCGTTTCAACGCGTGACTTCGTCGCAGGTAGCTCGCTTGAAACCCTAACCCTAAAACTGTGGTTTTGGTCGTGGTTGAAAAAAATTCGGAAAAGTAATGCAAATATAAATTTAGAGAGTTGCAGCGTGGGAGGTGCGGCGGGAGGGGGTGTGGAGGGGGGCGTCGAGCGATACTTCAACTTTTAACTAAAATGCTGCGGCTTAAGGCTGCGTGCTGCGCCACAGTGCAGGCGCGCAGTAACCCCACCCTGCGTGCAGTGATCTTCTCGACTTACACTCTAGAGATGGCCGTAGGGTACTTTTATCTCAGAATAAAACGGAGTTTACTTATACACTTCCAATGTCTTTCACGCTATACAGACCGCGAGTCTCTCAGAATGGGAAGAATTTTGTTGCAAGGCGGCAGTCCACCACGCTGGTCGCGAGCGGATCGGTGATTTCGAACGCCTTCGAGAACGTCTCGGAGAGCATGAATTATAAGGGATTTTTTCCAGTCACTGATGTTTAATTTTAAATAGCTTAATTTAAATTTATTGTCACCGAAGTCGTGCACAAAAGCTAGTAAATAACAAACTGCTGTAAATAGACGGCTTTAATATTGACCTGACGTCGCACGCAATGGCTCTGGAAAATATTTTGCAATATTCTATTCGCTCCCGGGGCAGGTTGACGTTGTTAGGTATTGAGGCTATGGCTCTACCGAACACAATGCACGTCTAATATATGAGAAATAATTAAAAAATGCAAATGTGTGGAAAATTGGACTTCATACACATTTGTCTGCAAAAAAGTTAAAACTATTTAAAAGGGCAACGGAAATCAAAGACATAAACTAAAATAAATAACAGACATTTAGAATGTGTCTGTGGTCTCAGCTCTGTGTTGCAGCGCCTGAAAGTTGGCTACTTTGACTGCAGGGGCAGGGCAAGTTCCACTAAATGAGTAACTTAGCACTCACGTGTGCTAAGTTACTCATTTAGTGGACTTGGAAGTTTAGCATGAATGCAGACGCCACGCCTGGCTACGCTGCGGCAGACGCTGAGGAGAATGCATGAGGGATTCGACCGGAGCGCCGCGCTAGCAGAGACGCCGGCGGCAGGGCCGAGGCGAAGTTTCTAAGAGTTTCGGTTTTTACTGCTCCGACAATGCAGTAGACAGTAGATCGTCTTACAATGCAGTCCATTTGAATTGCTAATGCCGCCGGCTTTTGGATATATTTCAAAGCGAAAATTTAGTGCCATTGTGACTCGAAGACCCTACCTTAAAATATAAGGTACAAAAGTAAAAATATAACTCGAAATCACGGACAAATAAAAGAACTAAGACTATTGCTATTCTAGAATAGTCGGAGAAATTTCTGTTAAGTCTCTCAGGGCGCAGCGAGCGGGGCGTACTGCTGGCAGCGCGCCGTCGCCGAGCTGTTGCGGGAGTGTGGTTTCATTTACACTGTAATGAAGCTCGCTGCCTCTCGCGCGCGGCTCAACACACAAATAAAATACTAAACCATTTTTATGTCTCGCACTAAAATTTTTCTTTAAAATTATATGTATACCTGAGAACTTGTTTTACAAAAATATGAGTTCACATCACGATTATGTGTGCGTCAGAGTGTGTGTTGTTGCTGCAAAATTAACTAGAACCTTAATTATATTCTGTGCACATAATCTGTGAGTAATTGGACTTAAACGTGAACAAAGCTGACGTTATGATTGTAACCGCATACTTGTGCATACTTGTGTGTGATGATGTTTATTGATCTCGGGAGAGGTCATAGAGCAAAAGTATTTCATCGTCATGAACACTCGTGACGGGCATTAGTGGGAGAGACTGAGCCGCCGACTCGAGCTGCAACACCACGGACTCGACGATACCGGGCCGGTCTCGCGAGCTCTGCATCTCTCGTATTCCGCCTCGCCTCGCCCTCCGCGTCAGTGAGTGTTCGAGCCCTCTCCGCGCCATCGAGACTGCACTCGACCCTCCCGCTACACCCCAGCGCAACTCGTCGAGGACCCTTACTTCTTCAGTGCCACATACTCGTAACTCTGAATATGATTCTGATGAGAGAGCTGTTGAGGGATCATGGCACGTCTGCGCGCAGGACGCTGGTACACCAACCGATCGCAGTCGGCTCGCGTTCGTCGCTGTGCTGGAACGAATGGAAATATTTCAATGTGATTTTTTCTCAGAATAAAAAGTTGAACGGGTATTATTTTATAATTTTTGAATTCGTAAAGCACGCTCCGGGCGAGCCTCGGACGAGCGAATGAATCCGTCGAGGAGGTTCGTAACACAAAACATTAAAACCGCCGCGTGAAGCGAAGCCGGGAATTAATTAAAATATATTATTACGTCGTGAAAAATGTGCGGCGCACTCCACCGCCGCCGGGAATGAGGCCAAAAACATAATAAGCACTCCGCTTAAATGAAAACACGCTCCCCGCGCCGCCCCGCCGAAATGTGTACCCGGCGCGACACGGCGCGACACGACGCGACACGGCGCGACTCGTGTGGGAACTCCGAACTTTATTTGAGTTCGCGGCCTGCTGCGAATATCAGCTTCATCGGCTGCACCTGCCATTTTTTTCTAGTCTAATTATCTCGTGGCAGTTATACGACCGAGTTCAGTTTACTGAGCGTAGAGTCAGCTGTTTTATCAAGTCGAATGGACGCACTATTGTGTACACCGCGCAACAATGCACAAACAAATGGAAAACAGATACAAAACATCACAGGCCACCGGGCGGCCTCAGCGCTGCTCAGCGATCTCCGCCGGGCAATCGATAGCGTAAAAACAACACACAGTAACAAAGTAAAGCAACATGTGACACACATACCGATATATACATAAAACTATATATACAAACACACATATACAATTCATGCCTACTAAATAAATATTACAAAACATACAAATGAAAAAAAAACATTTACAATTACAATATATTGATTGAATGAAAATCATGAAATATAAGAAAACTGAAAAGAAACTCTGAAACTTTATTGACAAAAGGACTGCGATAAAAAGTGGACAAGTCTTTGCAAATTGATTAGCATTTTGGCAAGTATGATACTAATTGTTATTTAATTTATTGTGAAGTAAAAGAAACAATCTTAATTGTATCTGACTTAATGCGGATGTTGAACACAAAGTGGTCTCGGCGGGTATTTCAGCATCAATGCCGGTGCAGCTACAGCCGTCTTAGATATCAGATCAATGATAGCAATGTGTTCTGATGTCACGCTCAGTGTTGAATAAACATATTGTTTGAATTGAATTGTCACGATTGGTATTATAGTTTAGTTAAAGTAATTAGTGCCATTCACTTTGTTTTAATCACAATTATATTATATAATTTAAATATTGATTCAAATACCGCTTATTTTGATATATTGTTTTGTAATTGTCGAAATGAGGTCCAAAGATTAACAAGTAACTTAAATACCTTGCGCTATTGAGATATTGTTGCGTGAAAGCGATATGGTTTAATCTTACTGTTTGTTGGTAACCAAGTCTAAGTTTTCGCCTGTCTATAGAATATGCTGAATGATCACAGGAATATCTGCGACATCTCCTGCAGTTCTGTGGCCTCCTTTAAAAAGCAAGTTAGACTAGACTATCTATTACTGCATTTTAGGTATAAATTGAATTATTTAGATGTCAGGTTAATTTTAAGGTTGCATGCTGTGGTCATTTCTAGAAAGTCACTACCTCGTGTTTGATCTTCTGAAATGTTTTTTGTTGTTTTTATATAGATTGTGACTAGTTTATTGATCCAATAAAAACTAATAAAAAAGAAAGTGTTTTGAAGCAGTTCACATAACCCGATCCAGGAATTACTGGCTGAACAACACCGCTCCCTGGTGGACCTGTTCCCTGAAGTTTCTCCTGTCAGTGCTAATTTCTAAGTGTCTAATGTCGATTCTTCCTTCATTTTTTCAATTTCTACCATCGATATCTGACGATACATCAGAATAAGACAAAACAATGAATAATCAGTATCCAAAAACAGGTTCATTTCAACACGTTTTTCTATTCCGAAAATTCCGAAATTATTCTATTAAAGACACTGGTGCTCAAGGTCCTGTTACTTGATGAGTCGCACTGGTCCCCTAAACTGTTATATTCTAAATACAGTGAGATTCAAATAATTGCATTGAGTGTACAGCAGCCATGGCACAGGTCAGCCGGCCAGGTACGTAGCGGCACGCGGCGGCTGTCTGTCTTTGTCACGCTCCGCACAAGTTGGCACAAGTTGGAAGAAGTTCGGACTCCCGGGGCCCGGGATAAATCTCTCCAGCCCCTGTGTTATTCAACTTGCGACCTGTGAGACGCGATTCAGCTATGATTCAACACAGAGTTAGTTTGAGTTTAGTTTGCCGACTGACATTTTGATTACTTTGCCTCCCGGCTGCGCTTGTCTAGATGAAGCGTTTGGACGCAGTTCATATATTAAAGTCCAATGCTTTGTCTTTGTTCGATACTTCCATTTCAAAAAGTCAAACGGTTTATGCAACTAAACAATCCCACATTCAAGGAATACTTATTGAAGCCGCAAAACTGCCGCCACTTTCCACCATCGAAAGGTTAAAGCTAGTGGACTGCAAAGCTAGATCATTCAGAACACAGGCGACCGTGTATCGGGCGAAAGGGGGTGGGAAGGAAACTGAAATCGTGCTCTGACCTCAGCAGGTCCGCGACCCATACCTCAACGACGAGCACAGTTCCCCGGTACAGCACAAACACCCCGGCGGTCGCAGACACCTCGGGGGATCGGACGTTACAGCAGCAGCACTACACTCCGACAAAGCGATTATATATATAGACAGACACACTCGTCATACGTCCACTCGCAGAGCGGTCTCTTACCGAGTCAAAGCGGTGCTCGCGGTAATAGTGACAGTAAGAGTAAGATAATAAATAATAACCGAATTATTAAGACAATAGTTTGCGTTAGACACAGAGTGGCGGTAAAACTTTTAACTGACTGACTGGAATTTTACACGAAACCTAAGACCAGTAAGAGACCTGCCCGCTGCGACGTCAGACGGTGTCGGGCTGTTTACCGGGACGTGATCAAAGACCACGTCAAATTGGTCAAAGAACTAATAGTAATATCACTGGCATACATCGTTAACTACGCACGTTTTCGCGCGCGTTGCATTGAGCAGTGGGCAGCGCGCGCCGTAACGCCATCTCCAGCCGTGAAGCAATTACCTCGAACTTATCGGCCGATCAACTTGTGTTATGTTGTTTCCAATACTTACTAATTATGCGATAGGTGCATGTGTTTTTGTCAAATTTTATTTATTTACATAAAATACACAAAATGACACATCATACAGGAAATGTCCTCACTGATTCCAATTCAGGTCCGAAGATAATACAATAATATGAAATACGCGTGTTAAGAAACACACTTCTTCAGTATCTAGTCTTATTTATTTACAGAATGGTGAACACCTTATTGATAAGGAACACAACTCTTCAATATCTATACTTGTTATCTATAACATTTTACACACCTTTGTGGAACCAAAACCTTGGAGACCACTTTTCGGTACCAACACTAAACAAGAAGTAATCAGCAATGACCAACGACGAACTAACTTATAAAGGGCCGATTCGAACGCCATGTCTTTTACTTCAATTATATATTCTCAGTTAATGATTAAGATATTATATATCTGTACATTATAAGACACTAATATCTAAAACATTTGGAAATCATGACACGCAAAAAACACGAGAGACGCCAAACGTGAGAAACCGCGGGCAAAGTATATAGTATGTATATATAAGTATAATGTATATTCCACCATTTATTGTCGCGGCCCCGACACTAGAGGATAAGTAACTTTTCTAATAAGCCGAGTCGGGCTCGTCGTAAACTGTCGTGCAGCTTTTCTCAAGCGCGAGGCTGTTGCGCTGCGCACCGGGTACAGCGGAGTGGACGCCCGCCCGGGACAGCGACAATTACAACCGGATGTTTATAATAGGTATGGGTCGGAGCGAATGGATTACGTCGGTGTGAACTGTTCACGTCCGTGCGGCCGCCGGCCCGTTACTTTATCAGTATCCATAATTCAGCAGGCGAGCCGGCGCGGAGCGTTCATCTTAATTGATTTTCATTAGTTTGTTCGCCGCCGCCGTACTGTTGAACTTAACGTTCCGAGGCACGACTCTTTGTACGACGAACATTATTGAGAGTTAAAGTCAACGTCACGTTGGGGCACATTTCGATTCATGTGAGAGGATGGGGGGAGAAATGGAGTGATGCATTATAATGTAATTGATGTTGACCGGGTGATTTATTTCCCCGGGCTAAAAGTATGTCATGTCCATCTCCAGGATTCGAGCTATTCCTATGACAAAATATTGTCTACATTTCTAAAGCTGCAAATATACTAGTATAATGATAGTATATTATAATAGCTAATAAGCTTTAAATCCTGCGGGAATGCCTTCCAGGTATTTTTCTCGGATAAAAGTATCCATGTGATCCATAATGGTGGAGTGTTTATCAGTAACGCAGTAACGCAATATTCGCTGTAACTTTACTTCAAGGTCTAAAGAAGTTTATCATGAATTGGTTGGTAATGATTGCCTTACATTATTTATTACGCCTTGAATTCCCTGATTTAGAATTCAAATATTCACGAGTACATCCACAACGAGTGATTTGTTAATTAATGTCGCGAGCAACGGATTGCTCGCGACTTCCTTCGCGTGAAAATTATGATGTGAGATTTGAAAAAAAAAGAGATTTTTATTTGTGTCAAATTTTCTGTTGCGTTTCTGAATGATCTCTATACAGATATTTCAACATAAATGATTGATATTCCGAAATCCAAACGCCTGCTCCAGCTCCACCGACCCCAGCCAACCACGCCGTCATCAGATACGAACATTAACAAACAAGTCCAATTAATACACCGAACAGATCTTCGATGTGGCTGGGTGGTTATTCATGAGGTCATTCACGTGGCGTTAAGCGACCTAAGATAACTGCACAAAATAATAATAATAGCTAAGGATCAAAACGATAAAAAAGCTTGGGTGTGAATATGCAATTCATAGCTAATTATAATTTATTTATTATTGACTGTGTTCGATAACAAACACATCCGGCTAAGTTTGTTGTGGGCTTCTTAAATCTGGACGTGTTTGGAACGTTGAACCCTCCGAGCTTTAGTTTAAGTTGGCGAGTGAAGTTATCACCATCGCCTCACGACAAATTAAAATAATGGAAATATATTATAATATATGAAAGCATTACGCTTTTAGGTGCCTGCAATTAGTTTACACGAATAAAGCTAGTTTTGATTTGAATAAGATTTCCAACAGTGAACCACTGGCTCAGGCTATTATTAACGTTCAGTTAATAAAATAAACTAATAAACTAATAAATAAATAAATTAAATTGCGTTTATTCAGCCTAAATAAAAAATGCAAGTCGCTTGGTTTTCTAGAAATCAAAAAACCATAACCACACCTATATATATATATATATCGAAATTATTTGCACGAAAAATACTTGTCTGTAAAATTAAAAAAACTGAGCTAATTAGATGAGAGCTTATTATTTCCTATCTACAAATTAAGACTTTTTAAATGGAAGTTAAGTTAAGTGAAGTTAATTGAAATATTCATACCGATTACTTTTGTTGATAATACTGTACTGTGTTATTATTTTTGTCTTTCCAAAACGTATTTTTTTATAATATGTCTAAAAGAAAATAAACACCTCAACAACCGAGCGGGTGGTGGGAGATCGTTCCAAATTTTACAGGCAGCGTATTTGAAAGTCCCATTGAAACGGCGGACCTATGAAATGGCATAGAAATCCGAGGTGCAAATCTTGAATAGGTACTTTTTTTACGTGCCCATTTTATTTTGGAGCGTAGATACGCAGGTTTCCCCTAAGAAAAGAGTAAGAATAACTCCAAAAAGCTAATTGTTTCTCGTGTGAGAGCCCCGCGCCCAGCCGTGGGACGTTGGCGGGCGGATGATACCGTCTCGAGGCCTGGGAATGCCACGGCACGTCCGCGCCGCATCTCGCCTCATTCTAATACAGGGCGCGCTATCTCCACCGATCTTAATGCGAAGGTGGAATGGTTTTATTCATGAGCCAGTTCCGCGGCGCCGGGCGCTCCTCGTGCAATCGATAGAGCAGGCCCGGCCGATCGGCAGCTGTTTATACGACACTTTCACACCGCCGGCGTCAAAGCAAAGCTTCTGATTACTTCTCAATGAGACTGACTGCGGCCTGATGACAACGCAAGCAGCCTAAAATATACATTACCAAATACTTTAACTACTTTTCTCGAAATTCGGAGTTTGCCATAAGTAATATTTACATCGGTCTGGTCGGTTGAATAGTTAAAGCGTGAGCTAAACAAAAAAAACTGCAACATTATTAGGTACCGACATTACCTGAATATGTTTTGACAACACGTTCGCATAATGCGATCCGCGCGGGTGGCGTTTTACTTTCATTGAATGATAAAGATAGTTTAAATTGTGCTTTATAATTAACAAAGGGAACGTAACGTTGAAGGAACGTCTGTATGATGGATGCCCTTCCACATTCTTGCCCTCTTCTTCGGTTGTGAGCAAGTAACGATTTCTTCAAATCAAAAGTGATTAGATCTCCTTGACAAGCGATTCAACTATTCGCATCATAACGTTCCACCAGTCAAACGCTGATGCCTTGCGGTTCGGTGTAATAACATCACTGCGCGCAGACAGACGTGGGTAATATTTCCTTTTCCCCCCGAGCGTACAACCTGAGCTACAGGTAAATGTAGTACTAAAATAACAAACCGAGCGGAACTCGAAACTACGTCCTCAGCGGATGCAGCCCGCCCTCCGAGCGCCAAGCATGCGAGGTTCCCATGTAAATTAAAAAACATACATTTCACACGATATTAATATTTAAAAGTCGCCGTGTTTAGGTGCGCGGGGCGGGCGGGCGCGGGCGCGGGCGCGGGGGCGGGCGCGGGCGCGGGGCGGAGGCGACAGCTCGACATAAATCTCGCTAATGATGCAGCCGTCTGCTGCAAATCCTTTCATCTCCTTCGCGGTGACGTGGAAATACGAGCCTTTCACATTTTTCTTGAAAATCAACTTATAGTATTTGTATTGCGTGTAAACGGTGAGTTTTTAGCGATTCTTTTCAATAAGCCGATTCCACATATTTTTCCACATATTTTTTGTTGGAGTGTTTTGAAGCCGACTCCGGCAATATGAAACGAATGATTGATCGACTCGCCTTAAATATCCAACCATTAAACGAAATCGCTGACTGGCATCAAACCTAATTTTAATAAACGCAAGTGTTACAACGCAAAGGACGAAGACGAAGTCGTATTACATAATAGTAGACATAATAATATCTGGTATTATTTGTTTTATTAGCTATGGTAGCATATCGATAGATATTTAGATTATCATGATAGTAAAAACTTGAAAAAAAATATACGAACACATTGCCGGTTGCCCTTTTTAATTTAACGAAAACAGATACAATTCGTGACAGAAAAACTATTTTCACGCAAATTGTTTCACGGCTGACGGCACGTCTAGTAGAGACGCGTCATGGCCTTCTAACCTCAACATGCTAATTAAAGTTTAGAGCGGGTATTGCTTTTATGAGATTGAACAATGTCTATTCGAAACAGTTAATAGTAATCAACGAATCCTCGAGAAAAACATTAATGACTTTTTTTTTTGTAGAAATTAGAGTTTACAAAATTACAACAATAATTAATCACCACAATCGGGAGAGTGTGTGTGTTCTTGGCGCTATCCTCATAATCCCCGCGTCGGCGATGCGCCCACGCGGAAAAATTACACCGTATTATTGATCGATAATTACAGCTAAATTGAGTTGACAACAATGCGTGTCGGCCGCCGGGCGCGGTATTGTCGTATGAAACAACGTGGCGTCGCTCGAGGGGGGGAGGCGTCCAATTTCTTGTCTATAACAGTGTGTGTAATTTTCTTGGAACAAACTAATGAAACCTGTCCTAACTAATGAAACGCTTAACGTCAGCTTTGCAACTATTAATTACCAATATCAAATAAATTCTTACTCATATTATGAATGCAAAGGTATGTTTGTTGCTTTGCCATCGATCACGTCGGCAGCGAAGCGACGGGTGACAAGTTTATTTTTATTTTTAATGCACCACAAGTTAGCCCTTGACGGCATCTCATCTGATGGTAAGTGATGATCCGGTCTAAGATGGTAGCGGGCTTACCTGTTAGGGTTAACTCATACTCCAAATTTATTTCTACACGCCATCGTGCCGGAACGCTAAATCGCTTGGCGACACGTCTTTGTCGGTACCGTAATCGTTTGGTAGAACGTGTTTGTCGGTCGGGAAGTACCAAGCCACGATCGGGGAAATGTCAGATATTATAAGCCGACATTGCCCGCCGTTGTACGCGGCGCGCTCGCTCGCAACAGGAACCATATTGTGTTTTTTTAATTGCAGTTTCACTAGAACAGTCAGTTTACAGTATACAGACACTTTTATTTATATTATATATAAAAATTATTGCTTTATATCATGAATTCCGCCGCGCAGTCACAAGTGCGTTGTCACGTGGTAATGGTGGAGGTTCTGGATTCGATTCCCATGTCGATTCAGGTCTGGTTATGAAGCGTCCGGGCGCGATGTCGCGTACATACCGACGCTTAGGCTGTAAGGATAGGTATTCAAAGCACAAGTGAAACACCCGAATGCTGTTAACATACTGAATATAATTGAATAAGAAGCACGTTTATATGGCTTGAAACTACTACATCACACCTCCCTCTTACAAGAAAAAAAAAATACAATGTAGGTTTATTTTTTTTTGCTTACAATTAAAGGTTAATACAACTTAATCTAACAAATATAACAATTATCGATACTCAGGTCAGTAATATATAGTATACGTAGATATATGCGTATAAATATACGTGTATAATAATCTAATGGGTACTTTCCACAGATTGATACATTTTGGTGCGGTTTTTATGTACCACATCTTCTTTTCCATTTTTAAGAATTTTAACGTTACAGTCTAAGTCATTTAGTACTAAATACGGTCCTAAATAAATCGGCTCCATTTTATTTTCTGACGGATTTCTTAACAACAACAAATCGCCTTTCTTATAATTTATAGGGTTAATACCTATGTCGTATTTATTCTTTCTCTTAATTTTACTTTGAATTAAATTAGTACGAGCATCTTTGTGAGCTAACTGCAGTCTATACTTCAATTCTAAAGCATAGTTGTCATGAGCGTATAGGGGATCTACTACACTGGCGTTAAAATTTCCTGGTAATAAACATCTTTTACCGAACACCAATTCATGAGGCGTGTAGTTGGTTTCTGTATGAACCGTATTGTTATATGCGAAACACCAGTACGGCAACCAACTACTCCACCCCAGTGTCTTATTTTGGCAACTTATTCTTAGATACGCACCCATGGTTTTATGCGTGTTCTCCAAGGCTCCAATGCTCTCATGGTGATATGCTGTAGAACAGAGTTGATTTATTTGTAAGAGTTGGCATACCTCTTTCATTGTGTTGGAAATGAACTCCGAACCACGGTCGGTTGCTATTTCACGTGGTATGCCAAATCTTAAAACAAAGTTATCAACGAATCCACGAGCCACACTTACCGCATCTTTGTTGTGCAATGGGTAAGCTTCTGTAAATTTTGTTAACTCGCATTGCAGAGTGAGAACGTAACTATAGCCATTCGCATCCCTCGGGAGCGGTCCCACGATATCTAAATATATTTTTTCTAATGCCGAATTAGCCGTAGTAGTAACTATCATTGGCTGCTTGACGCCCACTGAGTACTTTTGCCGTTTACACTGATCACACTTAGAAACATAATCGATTATGTCCTTCTCCATGCTCGGCCAAAAATAATATTTTTTAATGTTATTTGTCATTCGCCTAATGCCAGCATGGCCACTTGTCGGTAATAGATGGAAATCGTTTAAAATTACTTTCCTGTTATCCAAATTTTCTATTCTTTGTACATTATTAACTATGTAAAAACGAGGTCCTAGCCATTCCTTGCAGTTGTTTATTTGCTTAGCGAGTTCACATAAAAGGACCTTATTATCATCATTTCGAATTATACATATTTCATTGAGAGATAATTTTTTACATAAAGCTAACAAATCTCTCACCAACTCGTCTCGCGTTATTGATGATCGAGATACTGTTGCATTTATGTAAATAATAGATTTACTGGGCAGATACGTTAAATATTTATAATTTTCCATTACTATGCCCCTTGATATTAATTTGTCTAGTTGTTTATTATTATTTATTACAAGTTCGGTTATATTTTTAGGTTTTTTTATTATATCCACTATCCTAGGCTGGCGAGACGTCAAGTCGGTATTTAAATTATTTACCGGTGTCTCACTATCTTTATTGGTATTCATTTTATGTTTTCGAAATTGTGCCCTTGTCATCACATTAACTACCTGTTCATTCATTATTTTTAAATCATCGCTTGAAATTTTAATTCGCGAGAGTGCATCTGCCACTGAATTAGTTTGTCCTTTGAGATATTCTATATCAAAATTATATTCTTCCAGCTGTAATCTGAACTTCAAAAGCCTGCTCGACGGGTCCCGCATACCGAATAAATAAACTAACGGCCTATGGTCGGTCTGTATCTTAAACCGCTTTCCGTATAAATAGGGTCGAAAATGCTTTACACTCCATACTATCGCAAGAAGTTCCTTCTCAATAGTAGGATAGTTGATTTCCGCCTTATTTAAACTCCGACTAGCATAAGCTACAGGTCGACCATCTCTGTTGCACAATACAGAGCCTATGGCTTTTCCAGAAGCATCAGTTTGTAACAGAAATTCATTGTTTTCTGAAAAGTCGGGATATTGAAGCACTGGCGGGCTCATTAAAGCTAATTTCAAAGCTTGAAATGATTGTTCGCAGTCTGTAGTCCACATGAATTTTGCGTTTTTAGAACATAATTTATTTAAGGGCTGTGCTAATTCTGCAAAATCTTTTATGAACTTTCGATAATAATTAGCAAATGCTACGAAACGTTTTATCTCATCCGCAGATTGCGGCCTTGGGTAATTTTTTATAACCTTAATTTTATCTGGATCCGGCAAAATTCCTGTACCTGAAACTACGTGACCTAAGTATAATATTTCTCTCTGCAAAAAATTACATTTAGCTGGGTTTAATTTTAAATTGACTTTGCGTAGTCTATTAAAAACATCCATTAAATTTTTATTGTGAGAGTCTAAATTGCGGCCGATAACGACGAGGTCATCTTGATACACTAGACATTTCTCAAAATTAAGACCAGACATTGCTATTGTCATCATTCTACTGAAACTACTGGGGCTAGATTTCAATCCCATTGGCATCCTTGTCATCTGGTACTGATTTTTACCTGTCGTGAAAGCCGTGCATGGTCGACTATCTTTATTTAATTTAATTTGGAAAAAACCCTGATACAAGTCTAAATGCGTGAAGTAGATTGCTCCGGATAAGGAATCCAATATTTCCGAAATATTGGGTAAAGGAAATTTGTCGTCCTGTATTTGATTGTTTAACTTACGGTAATCTATTACCACTCGCCATTTTCTATTGCCGGCGTTATCAAGTTTCTTTGGCACTAACAACAACGGACTGGACCAAGCACTTCTAGACTCTTCGATAATACCGTCATTTAACATATTTTTAATTTGATTATCAATTTCTGACTTTTGTGAGTATGGCAACCGGTACGGTTTTGTGTAAATTGGTCTGCTGGGCGGTTTTAAATCAATAGTTTGCTCATATATCGGTGTTGTAGACAGTTTATCACCCGGTAGATGAAAAATGTCCGGATATTTGGCGCATATTTTCTCGAGAGACATTTGTTCTTTGTTATTAAGTCCTTTAAAATTAAGTAGTGAAAACAATGTCTTTACTCTATCCGCATTAACCGTAGGTGCATTAAACTGACAAATGAAATAATCACTTAGTTTAGCAGTACTGAAATTAAAGTTATTCAGTGACACGTCTTTATCTCCTGTATTCAATATGCATACCGGCATTTTTCCATTTTTGGGCTTAGATAACATATTGGCTAAGAAAATACTATCGCTTATTTGCTGGCCTAGTACCACACATTCGTCCTCCAAATCAGTTTTAATAAAATGAACCGACTCGCTTCGTGCTGGTACCTTTATATAACAACTATCACTATCACGTGTAAAGCAATTAAAGGTCAGTGTAATATAATTCGAGTTTTCGGTTATTAACTGTATTGTGTTAAACTCGAAATTCAATATAGCTCGATACTTTTTGAAAAAATCCTGACCTAATATTCCGCTACCTTTACAGGGCAGATTTTTAAAGACATAAAATTTGTGCATAAAACTGTACTCATTATAATTTAAACTAAGATAAACATATCCCTCCGAATATACATCTCCACCGATACCTTTAACACTGATTCTCTCTTTATGGTATGGTATTTGTAAACATTTTAAACACTCGTGCTTGATTCCAGATATCGATGCACCGGTGTCAATTAACCAGTCATGCGCATGTTGTCCAATTTTGAATGATACTTTGTTTAAATTGTTATATGAGAATATGACATCAGGCTCGAAAAAATGAGTTAGTGATTCATTATTTTTGTCACCTGGATCTGCCTGGTGATTATTTTCCCCTTCGTCAGGTGTTGTAATTTCATGATCTGTTGCTATGACGTTTATGTCGTTTGGTAATCTTAAACCGCGACTTTGGCTTTGCCTACCCATGCCGCGAAAATAGTTATTGTAGGCTACGCGTCGATAGTCATTATTACCTGTAAACTGCAATTGCGCCTGCTGTCCCCGTCGAAGGTTTGAATATGTATTTTGCATGGGCCCGCGTGAGCCGAAGTTTCGTTGCGCTCCATATCCTCGCCGCCCTCTCCTAGACCAATAAAAAGGCTGCTGGTACGTACCTACAAATTCCTCTGAACCAGCAGAAGACGAGACTTCCTCGTCTAACGCTGCTTGTACCGCATCTGTCAAGGAAGAGAAATTACGCGCAGCTACGATGGTGCTAAGGCGACGATCCCGCAGGCCGTCGGCAAACCTTTTTATAGCGGTTTTTTCATTAAGGGGTCTTAATACATTGTAACTACTCGAATTTCCTTCGGCCTGTGAGATAGTCAAGTCAACGAAAATTTCTGATATTTCTTTGCCAAACTCTGAAATAGTCTTATTATTCTGCCGACACTGCTGCAGCTTAGTCTGTAGGGCGGTAAAGCTTTTTTTCGGCAACAACGATTTTCGCATATCTCCTATAAGCTCATTGACATTATTATAATTTTGGCATAATTTTAGCTTAGCCTGCTGCGACAGTCTATTTTTTAAAACAAATTGAATCAGTTTATTCTTACACTCAGAATTAGATAAAAGTGAACTATAATATTCAACACCCTCTATTAGTTGCTTAGTATTATCATCATTGTCAGTCATAAGCGGTAGGAGGCTCAACGCAATTTTTAAATTAAACTTTTCTTCAGCCATTGTAAAAGAGGACTTCTTCTTTCTTTGTTTCCGCTTTGCACAATAAAATAACTTCTGAATACAATGTATCAAATTGATTGCAAATTTTATTTACTAATGAAATATCTTCAGTGGAAGTTTTTCCGGATTCAGATTTAGTTTTATATATGTCTATAAGATATTGTATTTCACTAGTACACTATGTGCTTCTTTTAGCTTTGTGTCTAATATTCGACCTATACTTCTTTATAGACTGTAGCTCATTAAACAAAAGAACCAACTCTTCTGCCATAACATATTGTTAAATTTTTATATTATTTATACATTGAAATATCCTAAAACATTTTAAAATTATAAAAGTTATACGTATAAAGAACGATAAAATTCCTATCTGACCGGTCGCTTTCAAAAACACTTTTGCACACACACACACTTCTTTTATTTCTCACTACGGCACAAATTTTTCACACGCACTCCCTTTTACAAACGGTGACGTTTCACACAATGACCTCCGGTTTCCCGAATGGCGGCTGCTGGGTTGCTTGGGCTTGGGCCCGCTTGAGAATGCCTCTCCTCAATGATAACTGGTCCAGCCTGCGTTCAATTTGCTTGGCATGGCATTGATTATAAAGCTTGTAAATGATCACCATTAAGCCAATCGCCAGAATTGTGCAGATAACTATGAGACTAGTGTTAGTCGTCTCATGTAACTGGCTCCTGTGGGCTGTATTCGAGCCAGCACCCGCAGTTTGGGCTATCACCACCTCTTCTTTAGAACTTGAGCCACCCATTTTAATCACCAAATTTTGGGAAGTATAAGCAACGATGTGTAGTAAAATATTCCATATTATGTGTTTGATTGTTTATAGTTCGCGCCCATATAAGGAATATCTGCGCGCGCTCTTCACATGAGCTCACTCATAAGCTCCTGTTACTGGCAGGGTCGCCATGTAAGGATAGGTATTCAAAGCACAAGTGAAACACCCGAATGCTGTTAACATACTGAATATAATTGAATAAGAAGCACGTTTATATGGCTTGAAACTACTACATCACAAGGCTTTACCGTCGAGTGTTTATTCAAAACCACTAAATAACATCTGGTAACATTCTCCACTCGCACGTCTATATCATAATTGTAGACGAGGCATGCAACTAAGTAGTTGTTTGTAGCCGAATCGAACACAAACAACCGAATGGATTTTTATTGTAATTTCAAATATCTAGGACAAACACACGGTAGTTATTATCCCCTCATACCGCTGGCTTAACAAATTGAGAATTGTTCAGAGTCAGACGCTTGCCGACCATGTCAAAGAGAAAACTGTATTATAACAGAGAACGCCTCATCGTTCACTTCACTAACAATAAATCTTAATTCAGCGAGAATTGTCGGAACGAAGCGAGCGAGCGCTTCACTGCGGCCGCAGAGGCGCGGGCTGTTCAAGTGAGGAGCGCTCTCGTAGCGCGCCGTGAAAACGAATGCGATAAGGCGGGAAGCAGGGCGGCGCGAGGCTGACTTGTTGAAAAAAACACGTTTGCTCGAACAGGGGAATTAATAATTCATAACACTAGAACTAATACTTCCAGCTTTGCGTACTCCGGGTGATGTTGCTCCTCGCAAGAACATTATGAAGTAGGTCGGTCTATAAAAATCGATTAAAATATTTGGTTATTTATAATGTACGAAATGATTATCAATGGTAGTCAATACGTAACGTATGACTTCATAACTGCCGCTTGTTCCCTAGTGTAAAATTAATGTATGAATAACATTGTGTTAAGTTTGGAATGCAGCTACACAGCCTCGCTCACAGAAGGGAACACCTGAAGATCGTTATTTTTTTTTTGTGACGATGTCGGTGCAACCCAGAGAGTGACGAGGCTGCTATTTAACCCACAAACAAAACAAAGTTGCAGCCGAGAATAACAACGGATTGGAAACTAAATGCCTAACCAGTGTAACTCATATAAGCTATGTCATTGGCCCTTGTCCAGGCAGAGTAACCACGGTGGTATACGTTAGGAATCTACATTAATTTACTCGCTCCTGAACAAAACCAAACGCAGACATTCATAACGACCATTCGTATCTAGATTCGAGCGGCGCTAAACTACTGACGTAAATTAAGATTGTGCTGACCGAAGAGGACTGGAGTAGTCGTAAAAGCCAGTCTCAAATGAATGGTAACTGCAATTAAGGGAATCGAACTTAAATGCCGGAGTTACATCGTTCTAGTGACTGCATTAACAAGCCCTATAATCATCATAGCCTTATTAACGTGTCTCTGCTAAGTACGTTTAAGTGCAGTACCTCTCCCACAGCACGGAGAGAGGACCTATGAGTCCCTGCTCCTTGGAGAGTCGACCGAGAACTCCCATCGGGTATGTTTATTATCAGGTGTTAAGTTAATCGCGCAACTCAGTGGCTGCTCGCCCGCAGATAAACGTCAACTGTTTTATGTCGCTAACTTGATTTCTGATGAACGCCTAGACATATTTTCAAACACAAGCGAGTCTCTGCTACACTAAACTAACCAACTGAGTTTATGAGCGATGAAAGCATCACGAAATGGAATAATGTAATGTGGAGCATCGACCGGAGCAGGCCAGTCCGGTATTGCAGCGGCTGGACGCAGCGCTGTGAGCGTGTAAGCCGGTCGCTGCCCGCCCCGGCCGGGCGCCGGTCCCCGCAAACTATTCTCATTTGCGAGGCGAACTCGAGCCCACAAGAACTTTGTTGTCGCAGATGGCCCCGAATACTTTTTTATTAATTTTTATATATTTTATACTAACTTCTATATTGAGGCCGATGCATCGGGACGTACTTGCGCGGAAATTATGGAACAATTGTTGGTAGCGTGATAATTAGCCACAACCGAAACCTCCCACCAGGCATAATCGGAGAAAATTCAGGAGCGCTTTCGAAACGTCCAGTCTACCAGTTTGTGATGATTCAATCATCGGTTTAGAAAGCGGTTGCTTACGAAAATCAGCCGGCAACCAAGTCGGGAGTTTAATATTATTTTATAATCTTTATTTAAAGTGAAACCGTAATGGAACGGTTTTTTTCAATATTATTGAAGAAACTGTAGAAACTGTACTCCTTAGCGGATAGCAGCAGAAATGAGTAAGGGTGTCATCGCCTACCGCTATACTATGTATGCTATGTAGTTTAGAAGTAGTAGCATAGTAGCATGATAGTAATGAGGAATACTGTTCGTTGTAAATGACAGGAGAGTGCACATCGGGCGGCCGACTCTCCTTCAAACCTTCGAAGTTAGTAGCCCATCTGTTTACTGACTTGGGTTAACGTTACATATTTCAACAGGTTTTATTCGAAACTTTCATATAATATGCGGATGAAACAACTCATTATTTGTACAACAACTGTGAATAATTTCAATCCAGGTAGAGCACGGACGGCCGGGCGGCCGGAGCCGCGCGCTGACCTAATAGATAATCGGTACTATTTGCCATTGTCTTAATTTAACATGATTCCTGCACGTCGGCAGGCGGGGTCCTGCGTTGTAACAACACCATGTCCTGCCGCACGAGTCTGTAAATCTTTTATCCCGTGAGCGTGCGTGAGCCGGTGGAGGCGGCCGCGGGCGGGCGGGCGGAGGGGGGAGGGGGGAGCCGGCTGGATGTGGAGCGGAGCATATTTCGGCGGATATTTAGTTAACAGACGTAAGCCTCTTAGCGATACAAAAGCCGGATTTGCCGAACATATCACATATTACACATTACCAGCTGTATTATGATCATAGGATATTGACTGGGAGGCGACTTTATATCATCATCATCATCATCAGTATCGTCTGCTGACTCGTAGGAAAGTTGAGAACTTGCCCTACGCCGCTACACTGCCCAAACCGACGAGCTTCCAAGAAGGAAGGAACAGGAACGAAGCTGGATAATGGTGACAACTCAATTGAACTCGTAATTATTAAACAAAAATAAATTCGCAGCTCTAAAATATTGCTATCATATTCCACAAAGAGGGTCGCCAAATGATTGCCAATACCCTCACTCCGAGCCGGCACCGACAATTACTTTTCATATCTCACGTTCGGAAAATTTGCGTTCTTTATCTTAACTGCGGGAAGAAAACCCGGCACTCCCGGCGGCCGGCTATTCAAATAAAGCACTTTCCTTTTTATTAGACAATCTACATCTATGCATAAAATGCAGCCGCCCGCAGCGCCTGCCGACGGAGCCCGAAGCTTGAATTGGTAAGTATGGCAAACCGTTACCCAACGATTATAGAATTACTTTGATGTCAGTGTTTCTTTAACGGTTCCGGTTTTCCATTTACAATGTTCCGAATTCTAAAAGTAATAAATAATATAAGCTGAAGTCAGTCGGCGAACTCGCTTCTCATGTAGCAACGCCTCGTCCATCCTCAAGCTACCGAGGCACACTCGAGGCCGCTGAGAACCTCCTCGTTTCTGAGATTGCTTCGGAAAAATTAAGTCAAGAGCTCAGCTTTAGACGTAAAGTCTGGATTTTGATACACAAAGAGCCCAAAGGAGCCCGCTAACCGTCGCTAGATTGCATTAACAAAGTATAAACGCAATCTCAGGGAGCCCCCCGCCCGCCGGCGCCGCGGCCCCCGCCCACGCCCTCGGGAGGCGATCTTTTGCGCTTTGAATCTAAACGACCTCATCTCCGGAACGATTCAGCACAAGATGAGGTATTTATTCTTTGATCTATCCCTCTTCTCGTTTTGTATCGCGCTCGTAATAAAGTAAACAAATTAATTTATATTCATGCAAATTATCTGCAGACTCTGCGGAGCTCCTATACTTGATATTAATAGTCCATTTCTGTGTCAGCCCGTGACGTTAGTCTTAAGGTCTCGATTGTATAATTCTCGACAAACTATCGTCTGTGGCTTCGCCTTTACGATGAACTACGCTTGAACGACGTAATTATTTCCCCGCCACCGTATAAATGATTGACAAAAGCCTGAAAATGTATGAAAGATACTCAGATGAAGTTAACATCGTTCAACTTCTTCTATACAAATAAAAACCTCTGTACCAGCCCGGAGTTAGGAAATTGGCAGTGTCCACCCTTCTTACTCCAGAGGTACGTTAAAATGTCTATTCTAGTTAATTTCGCTACAAGTTATTAAAGCCTGCCACCTCGGTTCGACGTAGAATGATGAGCCCATGCTCTAAAATTCATTGTTTTGTGAAGAATGCTGTTCATGAGATAATGCCGATGGGCTGGATAACGCCAACTTCTGAACTCCCTAGTCTGATTTGTTCCTCGTCCGGAGTCGCTTATGTGATGTCATTGTGGTAATTGCCACTATTCTGTTGGAGTAATTTGGTGTATTTATAGCAGAGGTCAGCTTTCTGTGTCCTATAAAAACTATAATATACTGATGAAATATGACGCGTTCTATTGGGTTAATAAATTATATTTGTAAGCACCTCACTTCGCACTTACAAAGTTATTTAGCAGAAAGAAAGCGTAGGTAGGAGTCGCCACTCGCAATATAACGCTCGTAATTTATGAACTGAGCGCGAGATGAGCTGAGCGGCGCTCAGATGAAACTTATGATTAATGTTGTTTGTGGCGGAAATAGTTATAATGTAACGCTGAGGCTGGCAGCAGCGCGCCCAGTGGTGGCGTCGGCAGTAAGTCGATGCCGAGTCGACCGCTCTGACCCACTTCGTTTGTACATAAAATTTCACATACATGGGCATGCTCTTTGAGGCGCGGATGCAGGTAGAGGCCGAGTTGGGCCACCTTAGCTACTTCAGCAACCAAATTACTAGTTGACCGAAATAATTGACGACCGACAATTATTACTATTCTATCGTCTATATTAAACCGACGCTTATTTTTATAGATTACATTTGGTAATGGCCTTGTCTATGAAATTAATAATTTAGACAATATCCACGGTCATTAATGACTATCCGGCCCCTCGCACTGTACCGCGACGCGACGCGAGCTCCGCACTTAATTGGTAACTGCTAAATTCAAATCAAATGAAATCGTCTATTTGCTGATTGCAGGTACATTGGTTGTATTAATTTGTTTTTTTTTGCATTCAACAAACTGCCACACTATGGCGGGCAAATATTATCTTATAATACATCGATAATTAATACAAATAATAATTATTGTACTGCATTTTCATTCATCATCACGATCAACCCATTGCCGGCTCACTACAGAGCACGGGTCTGCTCTCAATATGGAAAGGGTTCGGTCATAATCCACCACGCTGGCCATGTGCAGATTGGCAGACTTCACACGCCTTTGAGAACATTATGGAGAACTCTCAAGCATGCAGGTTTCCTCACGATGTTTTTCCTTCACCGTTGAAGCAAGTGATATTTTATTGTCTTAAAAACGCACATAACTCTGAAAAATTAGAAGTGCGTGCCCGGGTTTAAACCGCTGACCTCTGATTTACTAGGCTATCAAAGCTTTTTCATTATTAATAATAAATTCTAACCATTTTGTGAGATTAAATTATGACATTATCTAAGTAATAACCGCAAAGTACCTACTTTGTGAATATGTAATAACAAAAACAACATTCACTCACAATAATTATTATCATTGTATGTACAAATAAATAGATACTAATAAGGATACGTCAAATCAGAATGAATTTCAGTTGAAATACGAATAATGTCATGTCAACATTTCAAATAAATGTCACGGCGCAATCATTAAATGCTTGAATCGTTCACAAAGTCATTTATAGAATAATAGTATTTGCTGATCAAAAATTTCTTTAATGATATTTTTAAATTTGGGCGTAGTTAGTTGCTGCATGACATTGGATACTTTGTTATTAATATTAACTGACTGACAAAGTGTGCTTTTTTGCATTTTCGCTGTTTCCGAAAGTCGTACACGCAATCGAACGTATTAAAGTGTGTCTGTATGCGCATAACCCCTTATTCGGAGTGTGTCTGCTGCTGTACCTTTGAAATCCGTGTCGCCGGGGTGCGCGTGCCGTGCTGCTGAACTTTACCCACAGCTGACGGTCGCAGACCTGCTGACGTTGGTGCACGAACTCAGTTCTCCGATCCCGACGCGTGGACGCCTAAATCCAGTAATCTAGCTCGACCACTAGCTTTCCGAGATGATCATTTGCAGTTTTGTTTCCGACATTAAAGCATTCTCATAAATAATGACATATCTAAGATTTTATTTATTAAGCATAAACAAGCTAACGTCGGGTAGGAAATTGTGTAATTATATTTTTTTCATCTCTGCAAACCACCCCTCGCGTTTCAAACGACATCACGTCAAAGTAACAGCTCAACAAAAAACATAAAAAATATAAAAGAATGATAAAAGCCGACAAAGAAGGCTAAAGATGTGTTTATATTGCGTGCGACAATGTGCGGACTTTGTCATGCTAGCCCGCGGGACGACATAGCCGGGGAGCTAGGGGACCGCTCGGACACGTGGTTGCAGCGCCGATTTAGGGAATCTGTAGGGCTCTGAGGCCCCAAAAGAAAGTTTGCGTCGGCGAGCGCCGCTGGCTGCACTGGCCAGGCTTCGTTTATCATTGTCAAACGATTAGCACGGCACGAATCTCCTATGGATGATAACCGTTAGATCGTTAGAGCAAGCGT
This sequence comes from Lasiommata megera, assembly GCA_928268935.1. Lineage (NCBI taxonomy): Eukaryota > Metazoa > Arthropoda > Insecta > Lepidoptera > Nymphalidae > Lasiommata > Lasiommata megera. The sequence continues at coordinate 150,274 of OV743326.1, forward strand.
TGTTACATTTAAATTACTTGCTTACATTGTAATGCAAATGATTGCACAAAGTAGGTGCGTGCCGGACACTGAATACGTAATAGCACTCGCGAAATAAAACTGATCTACACATGTCCTTGAAAATGGCCAAGAGAACAGCGCGGCGCGATCTTCACTTAACTCAACTTTATACTCCCGGAAATTAAATATCTGGCACCGTGTACGTACCTGATGCAGAGCGCCGCACTCAAGCTTTCCCCAGTATAACCTCTGACGATTGTACGCGTCGTGAGGTTACAAAAGAGAACTTTCCACCAGCTGCTCTTGGAGCATCTCGTTGACAAGTTCAAAAAGCGTGCGGGGCGGCGGGGAGGGGGCGGGCGCGGCGGGGTGAGGGGCTCCCGAATTTCGTGACGATACGACTGAATTTATGAATCTATACTACTATACATTCGCAATTGTGTTTGCTAGTTTGTTAGTTTATTTGGTAGCCGTGCTGCACTACTGCGCCCTTGCTATGTTCCTTGTTACGTGGCATTCCGGACATGGACCTAGGACATAGAAGCTATGTATCCCAGTCGCAAATCCGGGACCTTCCTGCGTTCTAATTTAGGTTTTAGTTACCAATATGGCTTATTATATACCAGCCAAACTGTTTGTTATACAAATATTTGGATAGAAATAGCTTCTATATCTATCTATAGATTATTTGTTCTTTTAACAGGGAAAAAATCGGTTCTTTTTAAAAATACGGAATAACTCGCCGTCTACAGCTAGAGATTATAATTTATGTGTAATTAACTTTGAATATTTCGTACAAAATGGTAAAAACCCATCCTCGTGAAATATGCTTACACACAGCTTATCATATTGATAATTATTTTAACAAATGTTTTGATGTAATGTCCCCACATCATTAATAAACTCCAGTCCCTTCAGAATGTACCTTCTCTGCGGCAGAGTGGAACAGCATCACAACGAGGAGATGCCGTGTGGTGCGGGCGCCTCCGCGACTACAAGGAGACGGTAATCTCCGTGAATTATACTCACGAACAAAACTATCGTCTGATATATCACCTCCTCTCTACGAGCGATGACCTCCCCGAGAGGGAGAAGCTACTGCGCCTTTTGAGCCATTCAGGCCTTTACCGTTGAGCTTTGCTATCTTCGATTTACTATAGCTGTATGTAAATTAAATTCAATTAAGATGTTATTTTGACTGTTAGTGCCCGCTCAGTTACTCACTCGGTCTGGGGTGAATTTTAGCTTTTAAATAACCCATGTCGAAGTTTAGAAATGTCGACAGTTTGTAAATGTATAGAACTCCAAAAGACTATTTCGATAAAAACTTCAATAAGCAGACTTAAATGATTATACAGTTCGTCTACGCGAAACTTAAGCTCTAGGAGCGGATCAGCACATTGACTATAACGGTGTTGGTGTTGGCGGTCAGTTGGGCGGTGAGGGCTGACGGATACAGCGAGATGTCAACACGCGGAGTTTGTTAATATTTAATCGCTGTGGATACGACCGCGGTCTAATCGAAGTTAGTCTTGTCCCGGGCGCGCTAGTCGGCCGCCCTCCGGCGTCCGAGCCGGGGAATAGCTGTTAGTGTCGCTGTAATTACCTCCGCACGCAGATGAGCGGCGCCCGCCCGGGGCCGGGCCGTGCGGCGGCCGGGGCCGGCCCGGGCGCAGAGTCGGGCTCCGGGCTCGCCTCTTAATCTTCTTGCGGCGACCGTGACATGAGTTACGGCGTTACTACAGCTCTGGTTAGTTGTGCGCAGACTGCCGCGAGACCCGCAGGCGGCGCCAACAGCGCAGTGTTCCTTGTGGCCAGAGAATATCCGATCTGACTCACTATGAAACTGCAATTGATATCGCTTGCGTTGGACTCAAATTAAAAATGATCTGTCAAAGCTCCAGAAGCTAGCGCCCGCTGGATTGCACGAGCACGCGCATAAAACCTGCATTTTGTAGAGACAGACTAGCAGAGGCTCGCATACGAGCGCTGGACTTCGTAGGCACTGATAAGAAGCTATTTTCTACACAAAGATTCAGCTTGGATTCTTAACCATACTATATAATGTTAATCACTTAAAAATATAGGACTCTTATAGACTTCCTACCTTATGAACGAAGGAAGGAATTTTGCGAAAGTCCCTTCAAATTAAGACCTACCTAAGATGGGATAGTATGGGTAGATGAATGGAATTAAAGACAGACAATCATTTATTTATTTTTCGGTCTGTTGTGTGACACAGCCGGTTTATAGAAAGCAGGTTCTGCCGGGAAAAGCTCGCCATAAATTCAACAACTACTGAATTCAGCATGATTCTGTCTAATTTTCAAAACATAATGTATCTATCTAAGGCTCAATGATTAGGTTTTATGAGTGCTGGGCGCATCCATCGTCTAGCGGAAAGTACAAAAAAACTAAACGAAATGAAATCAACACCACGGACTACACCAGCACTAACAGAAACGGAAGAGCGAAACAAGAGCGTTATGAACGCTAAAGAAATAATAAAATATACTTGAGGTATACGAGTGGTGGAAACACGACAGCTTTAATTAGTTTACTTTGAGTTTTATGAGTTTCTTTTATGTTTTGTAGCGAGATACCTGCACACTGAAAATGTCCATTGCTGTGTATATCGTTTTCATTTACACACGTATAGTGTATAGTAACTATAGCATTAGATACTGTAACAGCGTCATTATCATCCTAAGTATTTTAGTTTAGTAGAGATTGATTAGGAGCAGAGGTTAGAGCATTGATATGAAGAGGGTGGGGTATTAGGCTTCTTTATTTATTTAACAGAATTGATATCATCATTACTTGAAAATCGTTTGAAGATCTTTAGCTACACTTGGGGAAAATGTTTATTTAGCCGGTTGTCTTTCAAGCGGAATCCCTGAGGCAATCGCGGCAGCAGTGCTGGCCGGCGTTCAGACTTAACCATACCTCGCTGGTCGTAAATAATATAATTAATAAAGTTCTAAGCGCCGCGAGTTGTTCACGATGAACAAGTGGAAAGAAAGTTTGAACATGACAACATCGGAAGAACAACAACCATTAACACAATACATTACAGGATGGAAAGCATAACGCACGGCAGTCTCCGCCAGAGCTCGTCCATCAAAGAAGCTAGCCAAACAACCCGGTTACGTCAATAAGGTTAGCACAGCTAATAGTCAGTCGGAAAAAAAAAAGGACATGTGCAAGCTTACGCCATACTCCCGTACTGCGATAACAAATTAAATAAAGGCTGCGTGTTTGTACGTTTATTTAATTGTTTATTACCGAGCTAAGATTCGAGCACGGCGCCGATGTTGACGTAGTCCGGCAACGCTTTCCTCTTTTACCTTCCATCGTGCTTGGTGGCAGATATTGGATACTTTTTATAACGGAAAAGGAGCCGCGGACTGTCCGTTTAATGTCTCGGAAAACGGCTAAATTTGTATTATACATATTTTAGATGTCATGAAGTGATCCTTTATGACAACTAAAATATGTATATTGGAAGAAGATGTCATAACCATCGACATCAACAGAAATATTTGCTTCGTTATTAGAAGGGTTGGTCCAGAAAAACATCTAGACGTTATACATTTATTGGTAGCAAGTATATGACAATCCAAGGTATAATTTACCTTCATTAAAAGTTTCAACCGAACTGATCGCGTGGTTCCGGCGTGAGGGAGTAACAAGCGTATACAAATACCCACATGCACAATGACATACAAAATGTTGCATTTATAATATTAGTGATATTAGTAATCCAAGTTTGCAAATCTGCGATCCGCTGTTGATCTGTTATTGATATGCTAGCGGCGGGTAGTGTCTCTCCGAATCACTCGTTTGTTTTCCGACAATATTCCTCGTGCGCGGGAAAACTATCCTGTTTACTTTTGACGAATGCCAAGTACAAAGAAGACTCGCGCACTGAGTGCTCCTTGTCTTATAAGTAACTTAAATATTTAGTCGATTAAGGAATGAAAACTAAAACATATATGATATCCCCGTTAATAGCATTCCTGAGTTTGTATGCAAAGTATTATTAGAAAATTTTAAAGAAACTGCTGGTCAAAGAAATCCTTTAAATACAAAATAGAAATAACATAAATGTTTACACAGGCCTAACCTTCAGAAGCATTAGTATAACATGTACACACTCGCAACAATTATCGAAACACTATGACCGTTAAAGTAAAATGGATCTCATTAGATTACGGTCGCAGCTTCCCTACTACTTATTATTATTTTACAAAGTTGTACTTGTACGGAAGTAGTAACGTGAACGAATTAGAGTTTTAAAACTATATAGATACGTTTCAATTTACTATGACGTTGTTTGTTAATATTTGAAAACGACCCTCCGAATGTGATACTAACGGTACAGTACTGTTCATACAGAGTGTCTATGGATTACGCATTCATGAGTGCCCACTATACAGTCGCTCGCCTGGCGCGGCGCCGGCACAGGAAGGGCTTTAGCTAACCTTCGATAGCATTCATAATTAGCAATTATATCTACGTCCAGTCCTCACCAATATTCAATACTGAATACCGAATGTCGGTGCAACGCGTCATGATGCCTGCTCGAATATACCAACATGTACCCTGCTCAAAATTGAATAACGCTTTTATTATGAAGCCTTGACAATTTTATTTATACAAGAAACTTAATAAGTAAGAACGTCAGTCTCTTTATCTCAATAAAGAGCCTCGATAAAGGAACGATACAAAGTTTATCTGTGTGTGCGTCTATGAGTGAATAAGCAGGTATATATGTTATCGTGCGGTTCGAAACCCTTAAAATAAACATTTTTGATGCAAATGAATCATTTTCAATTCGGCTAAGGATACCCTTTGTATTGAGAACAACCCTAATTCTATTGTTAGACACGGGGCCGGGGTCGACATCCCGCCTTAAGAAAGGGAGTGTAATTTGCATGGATGTGTGGAACGTCCTGCGCGCGGAATAGTAATCCGCGCCTTCCGCACCGGACCCGCCGCGACCCTTCCGACCCTCGCCCGCCCGGGAGCTCGCAGACACAAACCTGAATTATCTGAAATTTTATAATGAACATTTACATTTTAGAGAAAATACAATTTTGTGTAAACCTTTTATAACGCTTGTATTAGCTACATGTCAGGAGCACAGGTTTTTTTTACAATCGCCGTGGCAAAGCGCGTGCACAGTCACATTTTAAAATTGGAGGTTCTAGGTTCGATTTCCGGCTCGGTCTGTGCTGGTGGGCTACAGCCTGTCTTTGGCCTTCACCGTCCGGGTACTAGTGGGCCGGGGTGGACGTCGAGCGTAGTAGTAGTATAGTATTGATAGATCCATCTTGTTATTTTTCTTCCACTGTATCTCTAGCTTTAATAGTATTTGAGAATGTTTCGTTTTCACACATAAAGCAATCCTTCTCACATTATATACAAATAAATAAAGCCATGACGTGGCTGCACATGAAGCAGTAATATACAACTTCATAAATATGGAAAGCTGAAACGAGGCGCAATCAAGTTCCCAGCAACAGTGGGAGCACCGCCAGTTAAGCCAAACACAGAAACACCGACGCCGCACTAAACGGAAGATACGAGTATGATGCTTTCTCTCTATTTCCTAACGCAATCCACGTATAAGCCTCATCTACTAAATCTGAGAAATCCACTCCTTTACTCTTGTAACATGGTTGTTGACGTATCTATGTATTATGTTAGTATTATCTGAATTCATTTCTAATTCCGTAAAATAACAAATGGAGCCTTTGTTCCCAACGAAGATATAACGATAACTTCCGTAACAATAGTAATTATCCCGACACAAGGAACTTTGTTTGCGGAGAACATGAACAGAAATAATAATGATTTACGTAAAGAGTTTTAGAATACATATTATATAAGGTGGGAACTCCTAAAGTTATTTTGGGTGAAGGGGACTATCTGCGTCTTTATGTTACAATTATTTTGAATTCAGAAATAAGCCAAAGAGTTGTGTACACTTGTAACATACTAGCTTTTCATCGATGTCACCAAGCCTCTATATCGCCCTTTGCTCACTGAACTATGTCGATAACTCATGTTGATCTTCAAAGGATCTTCTTTAATAGCGTAGGAGTATATCTACGCTATTAAAGAAGCTATTTATTTGTTTCAACTATTCTTCGGCTGCGATCTATAAAGCGCGTTTATCTGCCTCTAAATAGGAAGCAGTTAAAACGACTCTCCTAATGGTAAGTGATGACGCCGTCTAAGATGATAGTGGGCTAACCTTAATCGATTTCTACTCGACATCGCGCCAGAACGCTAAATCGGTTCGCGACACGACTGTTACATGTCGCGAGGTGCGGGCGGAAGTGACATCAAATTAAAATGTTCGCTCCATGGATCTCAGCTGTAGGTGTTTAATAAGCACTAATGAAAAGTCGGGTCTGACTGTTTGTGACCCCAACTGGGGCTAAGGCAGATTCTACCGCTCTCGATAGAATCAGCGCTAAAAACTATTGCACGTACAGCGCTATAATTTGGCAAGTATGTTTTAGTTTATAGGTAGATGTCAGCTAAGAAAAGATATTCGAAAATTCCATCAGACGTAGGCATCAGGTTAGGTTTATCCAAGTTTAAGTCAAAAAAAATTACATTTGCCTATAGCTTACTGATATTATGCACGGTCGCCTGGTTACAATAAAAGTACCTCATGGCGGGCGTATTAGCCTCGGGGGGCGGCGGAGCGGGCGGAAAGGGCGGGGATAACTTGCGTCGGGGCAACTTGGAAACTTCGATTCGAGAGCGGTTTGCCGGAGTTTGCTTCATTTGCGGGTTCATGATTGGAACGGCAACATTCAACTTTTATGTTAATTAGGAAAAACAATAGTCCATCTCTCAACCATCTCTGTTTGGTTTGTGAGCCGATTTTATTTTATTTTTATTATTGTGCTATGTGTAGGGCTCTTCGCTCCAGGAGCGCATCGCTGCGTAACATTTACAGATGCTATTCGGAGTGGTTCGGGTCGCTCATCACGCAACTCGTCTATTACAGACAATGCTTTTTTATACGCTACAAGTTAGCCCTTGACGGCTATCTTATGTAAGTGATAGGTGGTGATGCAAACGGACGCTATGGAACGCTAAATCGCTTAGCGACACGTCTTTGTCGCTAGGGTGGTAATTAGCCACGATCAAAGCCTCCTCCCACCAGGCCGTGCGATTCGAGCCGGGAATCGAACCCAGGACCTCCAACTTTATAATGCGACAGCGCACGCACTGCGCCACGAAGGTCGTCAAACGTCGTGCACCCTATGTAACTCAGTCAAAGTCTTTACTATACATTTTTACTTCTAGGCAATATCACTCTAAGTGAAATTCATAATGGAATGAAGCCAGGCAGGCTGCCAAATCAATTATTAATTTTGAAAAGTAGATATCGCAGAGTGGCACATTTCAAATATATTTTTATAATAATGTTTTTTGTCTTTATTGTAATAAGCATCATTTTCATGAGATCGGTTCAAAAGCATGAAGGCCGAAGTAAAGCACATGTTCTAATATCTAATCTAATAGCAGACATTAACTAGTTCTTGTTATAGAAGTGTATATCACGTCACCAATTTCTACATTACTCAGTAACATTGCTAATTGGCGTAGGACATTCTGTAATTTGATTGTTAAAAGAAATGCACTCGGTAAAACTTAGTTAATAAAGTAGTTTTTACCACAAAAAGTAAATTGTGACTCCTTTGTACAAGTTTTCAGCGGATAGTTGTCTCTGAAATTTTATTTACTGGCTCAGTTACCTGTCGTAATGTAATGCTTACACAAAACACGAAAAGTTATGTTAAAATATATTTTATTCATCGAAAATATTATAGTAGTACAGGTATTGTAATATTAAATTTATTATGACATAAAATTTCTTCTAACTTAATATTCCCTTTGACCCTCGAAAGGACTAATTGCCAACAGATAAGGCGGCGGGTTAAATGAAAACTTACAGGTATAAGGCGGCGTTTTTTAAAATGCAGCTACAGTAGTCGAATTTACAACCCGAAATGTTAAAGAGTAAAGGAATCCTTTGTTTAAAAGGCTTTCTTTACACCCCTTCATATTTTATTGTACCCTTTTACGAGCGGGGTATTAATAAAGATAAAAAGGTCAGTACCGAGGCGACAGTCGACGCGGTCTCCATCTTTTAATTACGGCCTGTACTCCGGCGGCGCGCGGAAGCCTATCTTCATTTAATTTTGACATCCGCTTGATGTAACCGTAGCTTCCTGTATTTATATTTATTATATACCAGTCTTTCTATTTGTTGTATTAGTGGGTACATATCATGGATATAATCGATGCTGCCAGCTCGTTTCCCTTTTTCATTTCGAGATTCGACATCAAATTGACAAAATGACGTTGACGTCATTTTGTGATTTTGTGAGGTACTTTGATTTTCTCTTTCCAAGACACTAAAAATTTTGATAATTCTTGCCAAGGACAAGGGAAGGACAAGGAAGGAATTGCCAAGGGGGAGACTGGCATACCATACTATTTATCCCTAATAAATTTAACTAAATTAAATAGTTCCATCAGGACTTTATTAGTCCTTAATTCACGAAGACCTCGTCGCGAACATCCGCTAGCATTTTATCATTTGATAAAACAAAAAACGTACGTTGAATTGATACAGTTTCTCGAAATAGGCCGTTTGGTTTAGAGGCAGCCTGCCTGGATAGCGGCTCAAATGTGTTTAGCAGTGCCAGAGCAATGTACAATTAAAATAATTTCAATATTTTGTTGTCATATGTACATTTATTTAGCTATGTCTAATTGAAAGAGATTAATGAGAATAGAATTTATGCGACAACCAGAGATCAGAATGGCAGCTCTCTCCAATGTAATGTTTTTTTAAACAACAAGTTAAAGATGTTTATCCAAAGTAATGTGCATTTCTCGTACGTATTTACATACACATAGTTTGGATCTCAATTAATCCTCAATTAACCATTTTGAAATTAAACTCTATCTAGCAGCATCGATATAAATCGGCATGCGGCAAATTAACAATGCATTCATTTGATATATCGAGTTATTGTCGTCAATATATACCGTGTACGGACATATTTTATCCGATTTTTTAAATATCATACGAAATTTAGGACAAAACAACATTATTAATTAAATTCATTAGAAGCATTCTTAAAATATATATTATAGTACCTATCGTTAATTTCCAATGAAAATAAACAAAAGAATAGGATTAGGATTCGTTTCATTCTTGTGATGCGATATATCACAAGTATCAATGCTTTGACAGATGTCTCGTGAAACATCGATTTCATATTTTTATATTTTTTGTCCGTTAAATATAACAAACTCGGCCATACACGGCTCGCTAATTTTACATAAGCAAAGAGCATACAATTTACAGACACACATTTCGTTGACTTAAAGGATTTTTTGACGACCTGTGGGGCAGCGCGTGCGCTGTCGCATTATAATGTTGGAGGTCCCGGGCTCGAGTCTGGTCTGGAAGGTCTGGTGGTGGAAGGCGTCGGCCGGGGCTAGTACCACCTTAACGCTCCTGCACGATGTCGCGTAGTGTATGTGGCTCGGATGAAGATGGCTGTTTCGTTTTTCGAACAAAACAAAAATATTGAACTAAGTAAGCAGCGTACCTGTTTTGCAACGTACAATTAATGATCCTCTCGCATTTTATTTCCCGAATTGATGTATAATGCATAGATGGCGATAAATTCGCAGGAAAGTAAAAGTGTGTTATTGCGCGAGCCGTAAACAAAAAGGAGCGCAATAAATTGCGTCGAACAACACGGAAAGGGAAGGCGCGAGTAAATGTGATCGACATAAATATCGCTGAGCCGGCGCCGCCGCCCAGCGGTACTCCTTCCTCCTGAACCCTTGAACATTGACAGTATATTTTTCTGAAGAGTAATTAATATTTAGGGTTCCGCGCCGGAAGCTTGCATCACTGGGGCGACGCTGAGTATCTCGTGAACCGTAAGAGGTCGAGTATATTTTTTAACACGGCGATGTATAATTTTATTGCGACTATAACAACAACCTATACATATCAAAATTCATCCCGGACCATAGATATTACACTATAAACTGTTATCCCGGACTGTCGCTTGGGCGTGTATGAGACTAGTCAGGACGCACACTGGCGCCATCTGTGAGCCGCGAAGGTCACGATTTGCTCAGCTAATAGGTCATTTTCTGTAACCTAATATTAGAAAATACAAAGTTTTTAGAAAGCAAATAATACCAAGGCCCCATCCCTGTCTTTCATGAAAGAGGGTAAACCCGTTCAGATGTTGGACATTTATGAAACTAATGATGAAGTTACCTGTATGCAACTGACAAACTACAACAACACACTGACAACAATCGGATAACAAGATGACTCCAAAAATGTAATTTGTTACAGTTTTATTTATAGAGTTTATTAGAACGTTAAAGAACGTTTGAGATCAAAAAGTATTTATTCCCCGGCGCTACGCCGTAGCTGCCGGCAAACGATCCGTAGATTGTCGTAGCGTTTATTTGCGGCGAGTAACTCGTATTTGCCGTCCACTCCGCCACCAGTTACTAGTGATGGATTAATTTGCTATCGCATTCATTCTTAGCATCCGAAGCCTGACTCGCTCACACTCAAATTAAGTTCTCGTGAAGTTCTCAATAGACATACTAGTGCTATCTCCACAGCCCCAAGAATATTGGCGCATATTGGTAACACTACTGGTACATAGTACATAGTATTAACGCCATTTCGCAGCCGTCAACTAACTAAAAAAAATTAGTAAATTTAAGTATGACATGTTTTAATAGCTACTCGCACGTTTACTGACTGATAATTTGGTATCACTTTGATTTTGTACGATAAAAGCATAATTATGTTCGTGTTAAATGTGAAATCGATTTCTGGGTTACGTTTAATTGATGACAAACAAACAAACACACTTGTACATTTAACCGAGTGTGCGGTTCGGATTCGAGACAATTCAGAATTCTCTGATTCCGGAGCGACAACTCCGCGTCAACATTGAATTAGTTACATGGCGTAATTGTTCGCGCAATGCCCTGCTCGCGGCACACTCGAGGGGCGCAGGTGCCGCGTGCTGCTATCACTACGATTTACTTGATGCGTAGAAACCGGCCAGTCTCTGAGTTCAATACACTGCCATGGTCTTTCTGACTCAGCGCTTTCTCGTCCTCGACTGCCGGGCACTTTATTTCGTGCCATACTTATAGACAAGCAGTTTGTTACTGAAAACCTGTTACAGCGTGGTTTGAAAACCAGCACACAACAGTCCCCGCGAGCGTTTAAACTAAAACAAACGCAGACGAAGACACGAGCGACAACTTGTAAAACTCCGACCGAAGGTGGAGTCAGTCTCGAGTTGCCGGTAAATTACACTGGAAAGAAACCAAGAGATTCAGACAGAAGGGCTTTTGACTTAAAAACTATGTGGTGGTTGTGTGGTTGTGTTAGTGTATGCGTTAAGAGGGTGTGTAGTGCACGTGGGGTGTGAGTGAAGTGTATGCGTGAGTGTGTGTGTGTTTGTATAAATATTTTTTGTTCCTCAGTTTGTTCGTACGAAAAATGATGGAAATGATCTTTTTTTAGCTTAGGTAAGAGCTTTTTTGTAAAATCACAAATTAACTTAATAAAAATTATTTTTATATAATCTAGACTCAACAGCGTTCTAATGTTTTTTTAAAAGGTAAAGTCTCGAAATAATACGTGAGCTGTTGTTGATGCCATTTTTATTCAATTTGTTCCACAATGACGTTGATTGCCCTGAACTGATTCACAGGCTTGCGATTAGAACACCACGCACAAACACACGTCGATTTCCGTGTAATTTGTTGTATCACAGGCCCTATAGAACTTAACTTGATAAATATAATAATATCTGACATAATTTTTTATTTATTAATTATAACTGTGTGAAGTCAGTTCTAGTCAGATTATGTTGGCCCACTGGCTTACCCGGCCTGCAGACACTGCACAGCATGGAGACGACATAGCGCATAACTCTCACAACTCTCCCCATAAGAGACACCATTGAGAAATCCTGCTGGACCCGCTAGTGGAGCCTATTGTTCGAAACGACACATTGTTGGAGCAGCGTGATGGGCTTGAACTATATATCGCTCCCTTTATTAAAAGTCTGTGACTGATAAGTAAATAGTGCAGATACAGTTCATAACGAATAACACCGCAACCTTTCTCTAGATTTCGGGTATAAAATTAACTTGTTCATTATACAAATTTAAATTACAAAATCGTTAAGATAGAAATTTTATCTTGCTAACAGCGTAAAAATAGGGACAGAATTTAAAGTTTCCAGAAGTTTCCAATGTAAAACCTCTACTTTGTAGCAGAAAATAATGAAGCCGTTTTAATATGCAGATTACTCCAGTCCGGCTTCTGAGAGACCGGTCGAATCAAGATCGGTGTGCGCATAGAATTCTCCATGGGTCACTACGATACCGAAAACTCGAATGATCTATTCAATATTAAATTCTATAGTCACTGCGTATTTTGAGAGATATGTATGTATAGTATTGCGAATTGTTTAAATTTATCGCGAATTATTTGTCGCGAATAGCAAATTAAGCTTACCCAGTTTTCATTACGGACTTCCGCGAAGGGACGTCAGCTTCTGTCCGACATTAATTAAATCGACCGGTTGTAATAATAATCCGAGTACTTCGAGTAATATACTTTTTCTGGATTGCTAGACGGGTAGGTTCTTTCACCAGTACCCTTATTTGGTGAAATAATTACAATAAAAACAAATTCGACCTTTTGGCGGCATTCTGCAATCGTTCAACGGCTGGGGCTTTATGGGTTTGTCTTCTCAGATTCAGTTATATATATGCTCAGATCAATGGCCCATGAAGCGTCATGCCTTCCTAATAAATAGAAAGCTAACACTTAGGGCAAGTTGACCACTCTTAGCTTAAGTACGTAACTTGAAGAATATAATTATAAATATTTTAGAATAAGTTGAAATAATTGGAATACTTGAAATAAAGATCTAAACCTTAGTTTAATTTGATCGAAGATAAGCTTTCTGGAAACTGAATTTCAGATTGTTAACGCTCGCTCAATGTTGAGTTTTTATCGAGAAAGTTAAATAGAATCGAATCTTGATTTGAAATGTTTTATCGGTGATTGCGAATTTCGAGAATAAGATTTATTGGTTTATAAATTAAGTTGATTTAGATTTGCGTTTCCCCGTGACTACGTCACCGTCGTAACTCACTTCACCAAAAAGAGGAAGGCGACCAAACGGCATTGCCACACGACGCCGGCAGCCTCGTGACCTCGTGGAGCCTAGCCGCGGGCATGTTACGCCATAAATCAACAGTGACCCTTTAGTTTCGCACATCATTCGTAGCGCTAACCAGAGGCGTAATATATTACTAAATCTATGGCGTCAAGTGTTATTTTAGTTATGAAAGCAATATAAATGTCAAATTAATTTAAGGGAAATTTCAATTGCGATAGTTCTTTGACGTTGATTATGTCTGTTAAGCCGCTATTATCAGCTGTTTTCTAAAGAGGCGTGGAGGGTAGTAATACAACTCGACATTGATATAACTTGTCTCGTTGACTTAACATTTGATGATACAAATAAAAGCAGGAGGTGTGTCTGTCCGTCCGGTCACAGTTGGCAGCCTTCGTTTATCAATAAAGCTTATTAATGTCACTAACATTCTACTTCCATTGGTTGCTGAGAAGGATGGGCGCGTTATAACCCACTTTTGGAGATGGGCTGCAACCACATGTTAATTTCATTCGAAATTCAAAACAAAACCATCTGCGCGGCTTAGCCGAGAAAGGTTGATAGCAATTATTTATGTGCTAAAAAGCAAATGGCAGCGTAAGCCCAGTAAATACACAATTAATGATGACGCTAACTCACGGCGGCTTCGCGTGGCCGTGCGTTGCATTGAAAAGCTAAATTCCCTAATAAATGGCCTAAGCTTTACTCATAAAGGCTAATAATAACTAATCAGCAGTTGACATCGCTCACAACCAAATGCTTTTCATGTTTGTTAATCATTTCCCTCGTTGGCGGATTGGCGATGACGTCAAAATGAAACACTAGCGGCTTCAGTCCGTCGACCACTCTCAATAATTAGGATCGTCTCTGAATTGTTAGTAGATATAAATCGAGAGCAGTTTTTAGAATTTGAACAAATCTTTAGTCTGTAAAGTATCCAACTAGCGATAGGCGAAGCGCATAAGGCTAGACCTATTTAGAATTTATAAATTTCGCCCACCAGGAGACGAACCCGGGACCTCCTACTTTTAAAATCACAGCGCTCACAACTGCATCGTTAAGCTACTACGTGCCGCTGCCCTTCAACACCTACAGCATCAGAGGAACCGCAATGGTGTCCGGCCTTTGAAACAATGGTTTTTGCGTATCCCTCATTGGATGTTGGTGAAAAGGATTTAAGAGAAATAAAAGTAAAAGTGACAGACAAGTACATTTATTGAAGACGGACGGGCGGCTCACGCCAGCTGCTTGCCGGGCGGCGGGCGGCGCCAGCGCAGCAGCAGGTACAGCAGCAGGTTGTACTCCGAGGTGGCGTTCTGCACCATGCGCAGCGTGGCCTCCAGCTGCTCCTGGCGCGCGTCCCAGCCGCGCAGCCGCTGCACGCTCGCGCCCAGGAACTGCTTCAGCTGTGGGGTACGCGGCGTGCGGGTCACATCGTGCTGCTCTTTGAATGAACCATGTCATCGCGAGCTGCTCGCGTTCGGGATAAGGTGCACAACGATAAGCTCCGGTATCATTCGTAGGTGTGATATTAAGTATCCAAACACTAACCTCAGATAACAAACAAACAAAGAGATACAGTTAGTTCCATTTGACTCATGATAACTGTTTAAACAATCAAAAAGGCCTCGACACAAGCTTGCAAATTTTAAACTAAGGGCACGGAACATCTAGACACAAACTGCGGCATATGGAAGTCTAGACCAGAATTTAATCTCGTTTTTATAGAGATAACAATAGCGGTCAATTGACGGCGGTAGTGGAATCGAACTTTTAAAAGTTAGTTTGTCTCGCTAGTCACATCCGCGCCCGACGAAAACAACGTGGCGGCATTGACGTTCACACCGCGGGGGACTGCATCGGAATTAAACAAAATTTTAAACAACACCTTATATATTTGTATGAATTCATTAGCCACCAGTTACCAACCAGTTAATCGCTTCCCTTAGTAGATGACAAGCATAATGTGCTAACATCTAAGCGTATAGCCCCTCATCAATCGTGGTGGGTGGGGCAGACCTTCATTATGCTATTTGAAATTAGGAAATTAATGGACGTGACATTTATTAATTTTCTACCTTCATAAGTCTCTTTTCCATGAGCTTCCTTTGTATCCAGTCGAAAAGGTACGTCATCACTGCCAATAGCAACAATGAGGCGGTGAGAATCAGGTCGAGCACCGGGAACTCTAGAGAGAACCAGCCGTGTGCGGCGCTCGCCTGCAGCGGCCTGCCCAGCGGCCGCGCCTCGGCCCGCTCGACCGCCGCGGACAGGTCCGGTAGGTAGTACTGCGCCGGTAGCAGCAGCAGGGTCACCAGTGCCGTCGCCAGCAGCCCGTTCGAGCAGCCGCTTATCGCCATAGAGCCTCGACGGCCAACTTCACATATCTCGCCCCCCGAATTATACTATATTGTACCGTACACATAAAAGTTCCTGTAGATTAATGTAAATAAAATACAACGTAAGATTTTTTGATAACGAGTAACGAGCTGTTTGATTGACATTAAATTTTTCTTCTTGCCACAAAAAAATCTTCTATTCCGGATTTTTTTTCAGATAAATTTTAAACGTTACACTTTCCATTTAAATAATAAAACATATTATGTAAAACTTATGTTTTATCAAACATATAAATCGCAAATGAATTCTCACTTTTGAGTTTCCGAACGCAACCCAACTGTCAGTGTCAGTATCATGTAACTTGTCAATTGTCAATGAGATTGTCATTGTTTTGCTTGTCGATGTCATTTGGTACAACAAAATTAAATTTCTCGCACTGAAATATAAAAACGTAAGTTTTATTCTTACATATGCAAATTCACTACCATTATATGTTACAAATCAACGCTTATCTAGTTTTTTTAATTTGCATATATTATAAGAACGTTCGCAACTATTTATAAATAGTTCTCTTTTAATTCGTAACTCATAAAAATTCCATAGCTCAGTATTCTCACCTGTTTCTCGTCCTTTCAGGGTCAACATTATTATGTATTAGTGGTCAGTGAAACAAAGAACGCACAATTTATGTTTGTTCCGGTGGATATAAATAAATCATGAAGAAAGTCGTGTTGTTCAAAAGTGTGTCAGAGGACTACCAAACTGCTTTCCGAAACCACAATTACGAGACCATATTCGTAGAACCGCTGCAGTTCGAGTATTTGAACTTGCAGGAACTCAGATACAGGTTGCAGGATAATTCGTACGACGGAATAGTTCTCACGAGCCCGCGAGCAATCGAAGCAGTGTCAAAGTGCTGGGCGCCCTCAAAGTTCGTGCTCTGGAACGCGAAGAGGATATACACCGTGGGGGAGGCGAGTACAAACAAAATCAAGTTGTTGCTAGGCCTCGAAGCACTTGGTGGGACTACAGGCAATGCAGAGAACTTAGCAACTCTCATTGCTAAGGAAAATAGTGAAGGAACCAAATTACTTTTTCCCTGCGGTAATTTAAGGTCAGAAATCTTACCTAATATTTTAGAATCCAAACAAATAACAGTTGATGCTATTACAGTTTATGAGACAAAGGAAAATGAAAATCTAAGGACAAATCTTCAAGAACTGAATGACACTGTAAACCCTTGCTGTCTAGTGTTCTTCAGTCCTTCTGGTTGTGAGTATATTTACCGACAGCTTCAGACTTTCAACAACAAGCTTTCAAATGTACCACACTTTGCTATTGGCAACTCAACTGCTCATAAAATTGAGAATCTTGGTGTGGAAATAGCAGGAGTGGCCGCTAAACCGAAAGCTGAAAGTATCATTGAATCAGTGCAGCAATACTTCCGGACTACTGAGAAATGCAGCTAGTGTTTAACTGCCTATATAACGTGCAGCTTCTGTGACAGTTGCTATATCATGGCAAGCTGTCAAATTGTGTGGTGTGTAGGGAGATGTCCAATGAACCACCACTGAAAACTATACTACAGATGATTTTACAAGAAACCACATGACTCTTGGTGCCAGGTAGCAAACAGTTATGTTCGGTTTTTATCAATGTGCAGCAACCATTGTTAAGTGTGGAAACATACTATTAACACAACAAAAACTCATAAAACTATGAACACACAGTCTCTCATTAACATGTTGCAAGTTTGTTTTCATTTTCTGTCAAAATTGTCCAAATAGTTCTAGACCATCAGACACTATTTATTTTGTAATTGATTTTTGGAGTCCATTGGGATCCATTTTTGTAAAGTGGGTTGTACATGAATTGTAGAAAATTCTACTATATTCCAGTTTAAATATTGTTGAAAGCAAGGCCATATCTTCAACATATACATACTTAAAAATAACTTAGTAATTTGATAACAGTAAAGAATTTTTGAAGTGAAAACTTCTTTAGCGGCGTTGAGCACTTTTTCTGTAATGGGTATAAAATGGTAAACTCGCGTCAGGACTTGTGACCTGATCGAAAAAGCGTAAGACGGATGGAGAGTAGACAGCTATCCCCTCTCTACGGCGCGGCGAAAATGTATGCCTGGGCCTACTGTTTCGTTTAGGCAGCGCAGGGCGCTTGCGCGAATGTTCGTGTATGTTACAGCGTGCCACGCGCATCCATGGATAGTTCTGGTAATGATGATGGTGAAAAAGTCGTTGAAATTATGGATGAAAGTTGATTTTTCGGAGAGATAAACTTTTTAATGTAAAATAATTGTAATAGTTTTAAAGTGTTAAATTTTTAATGTAATATAAATTGTCATGTTTGTGTACGATAGCACAATAAATGAATATTGTATTCTACCACATAAATGATAGTACTTTTATACTGATAAAGCAATTGGTGCAAAATTATTCCCTAACCATTCCAAAATATCAAACATGCTCAACTTTAATAATCAAGTTTTCACTTCTGCCGGCACTCCCGGAGTGCAACCCGTTTTTTTTTTTATAGATTGCTATAGATTCTTTTAATGGGACTTAAAATAATTTAATTCAAGATATAAATATAATATTGACAGAACTATATTTAAACACAATTATAATACCAATCTTTATTAATTAAAATGCAACAATGTTAAGCAAAACTAGTATGTAATTATAGTACATTATAATAGTATCTCATTGTAATGATTGAATAATTGCTTTAGAAGTATGTTACATCAACATCGACTCACCCTACATACTCTCACACACTATTCTAAAGTAATTTCAATGCAAACTAGAACTGTGGTTACCATTCATAGTCATCAATTATATAAATATATGGAAAGAAGGCTGTTGCAACAAAAGGCGAAACAAAAATTATGTTCTAAATAGTGAACATATGAAGAAATACAATTACATGAACTATCATTGGAGTATGCCAAACTAGTTTTTAACCCATCAGGGGCTCAAAATAAAGCATGAATCATGCTTTATTTTTTGTATGAAAGAACAATAATTATTATGTAATGTCCTCACAGGTATATTGGAAATGAACAGAAATTATTTAAGATAGAGTAGACCTATGAATACATCGCTTCAATTTTAGACAGATAAACAGAAAAACACTTTTAAAAACTAGTGCTTTGTAGGTATTTTTACAGATTGACTTGGTGCTAATGTAAAACAATCCTAAACTACACTAAATAGAATGTTTAAAAGTAGTGCTACACATTACTTTTTGTACAGGGAAAGGAATTATATTACATTGAAAGGGGGCACTACTTTCAAACATGTTGATTTAGCTTAGTTCACATATTTGGGTAAAACAAATAATTTTGTGTAAAGTATGTTTTAACAACATTTAGAAATAATAAAAATAAAAATTCTTGGATTTTTTTTTAATTGAGCAGTCCTATTTTTAATTTTTATTTTGAAATATACTTTCCACAAAATAAAATTTAAATCAAATTTATTTACATTATTAGAATGGTAACACAAAATGGAGTGTGCATAAAGTGTAGATGTGAGGGGGAGGTCTCGGATAATGAAACAGATGTAAGAAATATGTTTGTATAACAGCAAAAGCTAGACGTTGTTCAAATATAAGGACTGGCAACTACACCCACAATCTAAAAACTCAGATCATAAATTGGTGCCCTGTAAAAGTTTAGTTGTCGCTAGTCTGGTGGTAGATTTATTAGTAGTGAAGTAGAAAATATTTATTTTCGAGTGCAAGACGCGCGTCGGACGGAGCAGTGCTGAGTGAATCGGACCAAGCTAGCAGCCTAATGCTTGCAGGGAAACAAAACAAACTACTACATATCTCCGTTTTTGTGTTGAGTGTCTCGGTAATCTCAACAGAGTTGGGGCTGCTTTTACTTGCATTCACGTCTTTAACGGCGGGCCTGTGTGACAGCTACCTTTGTTTGGTGTTGGTTAGTTTTAAATTTGTAAGATATAACTCGAATACAGTACGACTGTATATATGTACAAAAGATTAAATAAACGTAGTTTGTTATATTATGTTTAATTAGATTAAAGACTATGAATTAAAAGACAATTTATACAAAACTTGTTTGGTGTAACAGAATTAGAACCCTGAATATATTAACAACTGTTAAACTGTTGCTCGCAGTCGATTTCGAATATCGAAACGTGCTAACGTCACAGTAAATTGTATCGTATCTTATCTAATTTTAGAACTCGAATTCGTCCACAAGTACACACACCACAAGTTTGTAACAAAAACAGCACGTGGATTGCGACTCGACTGAAAACATCAGATCCTATTAACTTTAGAGTTCTAGCGTTTGACAAACGAAAGTGACTCCACAGTTGCGCAGACTACTTGTCTGCGCAACTGTGGAGTCACTTGGCCGATTGCAGAATGGCATATGGAGCGACGTCGTGGCTGACATTCGAAAGTAATACAATCAATGTTATCCTAAATTTGTAGATCGCAGAGTACCGCGGGCCATTCTCATTATCATAAGTAGTTAAAATATAGAAAAGGAAAGCAAGAAAATATTTATCTCCGCCAACTCATACTTTAAACGTTATCCTTACTCATACGTAATACGTTTAAAGACCTACACACGTTAAAACTGACACCAATTTATTTCACTACGTAAACCTCCACGCACAAGGCGTCTGAATTGCGCTCAGTAAGTACAGCCGGGTCCACGGTTACATGTTTATACAGAACTCCTTGAACATCCCTAGTCAATCCGCGGTGTGCTCGTTGTAACCACGTTTCGGCGCCTGGTCCTTTTAAACTTGTAGCTCGAGCCGACTGGGCCGGGGCGGTCTCGGTGTCGGCTCAGCCGCTGCGTCCCATCTCCTCGCGACGGCTACGTACGTTATCACAGCGCTGCTTATCACCAGTCCTGATGCTGCGATTGCTAGAGACTGCAACAAAAAGTTTATCATTTAAATCGTGTGGCGACAGTTTTATCGGCCAAAAGTTGGTCGAGAGCAGTAATTTTGTCGTTTTCACTCTTCTGTACATAATTAACTGGAACCTAGTTAATTATGTACAGAAGTACTTAGGGTTTAGGGATCGGAAATGTACTAGATATGCTGACCCATACAAGATTCATCAGAAATATGTTTGTTTGCAAATGGCGCGGACAGGCGCGCGAATTCTGACAGCTCATCAGACCTACGAGATGTGACACAATCTGGGCGGCGATGGAGGATCTAATTTATTTTACGGCCGGAGGAATCGTAACTCTACCACTGAATAATGGAGCCATACATGGTATCTTAATTCAGCACCGAGAAGTAGGAATGCCACGTGTGCAAGAAAATAGCTTTTATTGTTTTTGTGTAGATACGTATAAAAATTACGAAGGTCGGAACACTCGAAGCTTTGCAGGAACTTAACCAAGCCAAATGAAGTAACATTTCGCGAAAACAACAGCACAGTTATTCAGTTCCTTGATAAGTATAATGATTGTTGTCTGACCTTCGATCAATATTACACAAGATGTGCTGTCCATTTTGCCAATCAAAGCCAATGTGCTTGAAATGAAACTATGTTTCGGTAGTTGGGATGTGTAATTTGACACTTTGGAATTGATCTGCCTGATCTTGATTGACTGATTGTTGGAATGTTGTGACCGAGGAGAGCGGCGCTCTTCAATGGGTACTGGTTAACCGCTGATTTATATTTATGTTATTTTGTACTTATATGACGTATGAACTGTTTTGTCGAGCCCAGTACTTTTCGGTTGGTAACGACAGTCTGGTGATAGAGCTAGGTTTATATAGCTTCCTAATGGTTAAAGTTTAAGTGATCTATAACGGGAACAACGGGTTGAATATTTAATCATTTTAATCAAACCGCGCTGTCCCCCTTAACGGGTAACGTTGAAAGTCACAAGGGCGAGAACTCAGGTTACAGCTTTGGAGCGGCGGTGCATACCGCGTGCGCGAGTTGCAGGCCGCCGCACGCCCCGCAGCACAGCACGCTCAGCAGCCCGCTCGGCAGCAGCGCGGCGCCCGCCACCACCGACCCCACCACGTCCTGCCAGCGGAAAGGGAGCTATGGCGAGCTTTTCGTGACATTACAAGTGCTGTGGGAACAAATGCGGCAGCGCTGTCCAGCCTCTCATTTCAAGTAGTCTTAATCTGAACACCGGATTTTTTAATTATTCTTTCGCCGTTATTCTTTCACCTTTGCGATCATGTTTCAAAGCAACACCTCATGGGCGATGTGTGTATGGAGCCATCGTTACCATGTAGAAGGCCGCCACGGGCGCGGCCGCCGCCAGCCACAGCGCGTGCGCCGCACTCTGCGCCGCCAGCAGCGCCGCCGCCGCCAGGGCGCCCGCGCCGGCCCGCGCCGCGCCGCCCGCCGCCCACAGCCCTGCTGACGCCGCGCACACCACCTGCAGGACCGCGCAAACACCAATCTGTTCACTTTACCAATGACTATTACAATAACCACAGAAGGTTAGGTGTTCAGCTGCCTTATACATAGGCCGAGAGTGTGGCAGCGTGATGATACGTCGACTCGATGATTATACGCTCTTTTGTACTGCTGTGCCAAACTTGGCTAAGCTTATTTTGACAGCACTGAGTAGTGTGTTCTTAGGTACACTTTATAGAGTAAAGTAGAGAGCCTACTGACTAGGTACTGATCGATGTTCCAGCTTCGACAAAAGATGCTAAACTTCGTCTTGCTGGGCACTCTTGTACTGACAATACCGCACGGCCGATGCGAACCCATTACGAATCCATTTGGAAACTTACTATCGACACCACTTTCAGCCCCCCCTCCACAGATGTAAAGAAATTGTTTTCGGAATAATATTCTCGTAATATAGCGCGATCGCGCGGCGCCGCCTGCGCGGACTCGGCCGGGCCGCCGGGGCGGGCGTCGCCGCACATTACTGACCATAACGTTAGTAATCTGTTACAAATAGAAATTAGGCTTAACAGAGACGTCACCAGGGGTGGACAGAAGCGGCTAAAGGTCCGCTCGTGTGGGAAGATCTGCCGCATCGATCCATCCCTTCAAAAGCTGAATCTAGCGTTTTCAAACAAACGCAAATCAACTAACTCTTTAGATGATGTCATGGAAGTGATTTCTCGTCGCGACACAAACCAGTCGACCAGATCAACGACCGCTCGCAACGAACACTGTTTTGTTGTAGTCTTTCGGAAGCGAGTTAACGGAGATGTGCTCAATGCATCTGCAGCCCTGGCTGTACTGATTTCAGACATCATAATGTTTACTCAATTTACTTCGTGAGTTTTTATAGGCTGGTAAGTAGAATTGTAGTTTCAATATTAATCCTGAACGTTTGTATCGCCCTGTTAGAAAAAAATAGTACCATGAATCCCCCCTCGACACTTCTCTGGCTACGGCCTCCTTTGCATTGTAAAGTATGAAGCGCAAATCGTTGGATGTTTCGCGTCAGCGGGCGACACTTAGTCCATATCGGACCCAATCAATGCACGAATTCAATTAACGTAATGAGCGCCGACGCGCTGATAGCAAATCAATTCCGGCTATCGCGCCATCAGCCGGATGACAAGATAAATACTACACGACACTTAATTGTGTTTAAATATAAATAAACAGATTTTATCCGAACATTGATGAACGGCGGCCATTGCTCAGCAATCGTAGCAAACCCAATCCAAAAACTTCTGATAGCCGATTAGGAGCGCCATCCTTATTGGCCCTCCGGCTTCAATTTGTTTACAAATCTTTCTGGCTATGGTTCGCTCAAGGCTCTCATAAATGGGAGGTCCCGGGCTCGATTCCGATCAGGAGCAGTTGATCATAAATATATTTCTGAATTGTCACTAATGTAGTCCGGTGGGACTTCAGCTATTCACTACCCGGGCGGGCCTACTATAAGCCATACCCTAACCAGTTTAGCCCGTCACCATCTTTTTCTGCCGCCTTATCGCACGCGCTTGTTCGCGATCTCATAAAATATTGCATTTAAGTAACATTCACCGATGTATAACTTGGAATTGGTACTTTAGCCTCGAAAAACCACATTCGCGCAGTAACATACGTTCGTTCTTAATGAGCAAAAGTTTTTGTTTTGCTTTTATTTGATTAATATTTATTGCTACATACTACTAACTCCATCCAGCGTCACTCATCATTAAGACGAATATAAAAAATATATCGGCCTGTATGTGCTGTAGGGCCGAACCCAAACAATCGAGCTCAATAACATCTCTCGATAGAAACCAGTTAAATGCGCCATCATCCGCATGTGTCGAGAGGTCCGAGCTTCTCACACCGGGAGAGGATTGTTCGGTATAGCACACAGATAGTGTCTCAGCGGGCTCTAAACTCCACATCCCTCACTAACGTGAGGCAGAAACAAGTCTCATTAATAGCAGTTTCATAGCAGCATAGATAATGATGTGTCAACCAATAATTCCAATTCCGCGCTCACTTGGAAGGGCAAGCTAAATCAGCTTCCTCACAGCTGACGGTGCTCAACAGCACTTTGCTCCCAAACAAAGAATCCAGTTTTATAATCTCAAACTAGGCCTCGCATGAGGTACCGTGCGTCCAATTGACTGCATACAATAACGAGTAGTGCGCTCTGTGGACACATTGATTTGCTCCTAGGAATGTAAAAAGTAAAAATAACAACACGCAAATGTATAAAAACCATATATGTATTATAATTAAAATTTAAAATTAAAATTTACTCGCACGAATATTGTTAAGGTCATAATAATATGTTACAATTCACCGACCCTCGGCGACTGACGTATACTGCACGACACACGAAGCGATGCGAGCAGACTTCCGCCGTGCGGCCTGCGACCTCGGCCACTACAACGTCATGTGCACAACTTACAGAAGCAACAAGCCTAGGACATCGTTTGAGGTCTTTCCAGAGAATCGACTTGAAACATAAAAAAATCTCAACTTCGAATTATGCGACGCCATGACAATAGATATATAATAATTCATGTTTCACCATGGAACGCTTGATTGTCATAGCTCAGCTTAGTGGAGCTGTGGTGAGATATTAACGATATACGAACACATGATTCGTCGCGCCTCGAGAGTACGTTCTTACATAAACAAACTCACCGCGACACAGTTCAGTCTGTTTAATAGCACGGAGCTGCACCTCTCGTTGTTATAATGAACGTGAATTATTATTGCTTTTGGCTGAACTGATGGTAGGTACTGTTGCTCAAACCCAGTGTTTCAGCTTACAGCGTGAGAGCATCAGCCAATCATTGCGATCACATGTAGCATAGCATAAAAAGCTGGACAAGTGCAGCACGCTGTTCCCTTACGAGAAACTACGAGTCACGTCAGTAATACTATATTATTGTAGCTAGTTTGCAATTATAGCCGTGCCGTCCTGTGTACCTACTCTTTATGCAAACAAAATTACAAAATGACCCCAACAATTTACACTCGAGCTCCGAAATGTTTTACGTATATAACAGCTTGAAATTGTATAACCAGATCCTGCCATACATAAAAAACCAATTAAATCAATTCCAGTGTAACGTGGGTACTTGTCCCAGTAGATAAATACACAGTTGTCACTGATCAACGTTGGTCAATAGTTTTTAAATATCAAGTTTTGTCAATAAAGCGTGCACGGAATCTCTAGACGCAGAACGTACAAATAATTGACTCCGTTTATGACCGAGGCCGCAGAGCTGGAATTGATGAATGAAGGTACATCGGAGGAGAATCGTCAGTGTACAATAACAAGTGTGTCTGTGTGTGTAAACGTGAGATCAAAGCTAAAAAGAACACTTACAAAGTATGGGTACAAACATAGTCACATACTAACAAACCGTGTACCAACGCTGAGGAATCAAATACAAGTTTAGTGATATGTATAATATAAAAATAACAAATCGTGACTATATGAACACACGGCAGCTTGGCGTCGACACCAAATACGAGGTGCATTATTACTAAATCAACCGCGCGGTAACCGCCATGTTCACACCTAAGTATACATACATGCCAGTTACCCTCACTAGTTAAACAGAATCGACAATCGAAATAGTTTTTAAAATTTCGAAAATATGGAGACTTCTTACATTGAAAACATCGTTTCTCTTTTTTTTTTTGAGACAGAATAACCCTGTATATTATTTTAAAGTTTACTATTTTGGTTTAACGTAGATACGACCTGTGTAATAAAATGCGTAAAACAAAGGTGTGTACGAGTATTCCTCCTGTATAATCGACAAACCCGTGGCCCGGCGTGGGCCGCGGGCACGAACGAAACAGAACGTACAAACTCCTTAAGCTCATAGCGCGAGTACGACAGGTTTATAATTAACGGGCTATAATTATTATACCCAGTCCGCAGCACTATTTTCTATTAGACACGTTGGTCAAGTGTGTTCTTAATTTTAAACTCCCAGATCATATAAGTAATGTTTTTTTAAATGTCCTTTTTGACAGCGATAATTTTCAGAAGACAGTGCAAAATTGTGTGCTTATTATTAAACAAAGTTAAAATAAAAGATTTTAAATAGTTCGATTCCTACATTTCATGTTCAATTTTAAGTTTTTTATTTTAACAGCCACTATTCTTATAAACAACATAATGCTGGCCGTTTTGAAACTAACTAACCTTTTACTAAAGTGTCGTTGACCATGTTA
The DNA here is from genome assembly GCA_928268935.1 of Lasiommata megera. Classification (NCBI taxonomy): domain Eukaryota; kingdom Metazoa; phylum Arthropoda; class Insecta; order Lepidoptera; family Nymphalidae; genus Lasiommata; species Lasiommata megera. Next base: position 176,571 of record OV743326.1, read on the forward strand.
TAAATGAGACTTTGTTTTTTACGCAGCGACGGAGCAACGCCTTGATGTGACTACATACACAAACAAAATTAAGAAGCAGGATAGTAAGTAGATAGACTACTTAAATCTTATATTAGACAGATTTGTCGTGGTTAATTCTTATGGATTTATAAACGATATTAAATGAATCCCAAACAAATTATTCGTGACATTATCATTTACACTTCAGTGTCAGCTCAATTGAAATTTGACAGGTGTGAGAATGTCATATAGGAAATAGTGCAACGGTTAGGATATAGACAGTATAAAATTACATGCTATAACATCTTACTCGGTATACTTCTCCTAAGACTAGCTATAATATAACGGTGCCGAGTCGGTTGCACGGAAACCCCCAACCAAATTGATAGCTGTTTAACGTGGAGCGGTGCCCTTTGACGCAGATTGGAATTTCAAGAGAGAGAGAGGAGATGACATGAAAAACGCATCAACTTACGCAAAAAATATTTTAGTTCAAAACTTATAATCCGCTACATTTCAATATAAAAGCCAAGCGGAAAGGCGGTCTGTAATACATCCATGTTACTTCTTTATCCATTCTTTTGCTAGGTCACCCATGACTGCATGAATATTTCAATAACCAGTCAAGAAGAAAGCAACCTGTACACAGATTCCCTTCGACTTCAAGTTAATGACTTTGACTTAGAATTTGACAAGCAAATATGACAGGCAGGCGACACACGCCCAATGTCCTGTCTCCCTGCGTCTATCACGTACAGCGTGCTTGATAAATCATTTTCAAATAATAATAACGTCTAATCCCAATGTTCTTTTCTATTCTTCTGTATTTTATAATTTTATGTGACTATTTGTTTTAGCAATAAATAAATATTATGAAATATAGATTGTGAGCTTGCTACGCGCATACCGGGGCGTCACTCGCTCTCGTCTACAGAGATCTACTCGATCTCAAAGTATCTATACCTCAATCAGCCTTTTTATCTCCTCGCTGGGCACAAGGCTTCCTACCCATAGTAAGTATATATAAACTAGAAAGAGCAAGTAAAGCCTTTTGTCCGTTGTCATGGGCATCAGGTCTGGCGGGAGCGGCTCGGCGGCGGGGGGCGCACAGCCGCATCGGCACCGACTTACAAACTGTACCATGCAAACTATTTGATCCATTACAAGCGTCACATTAAATAAACGTCGCTTAAGAGTCGCGTCAGGTGAAAGCAGCGCTGGCGGCCTCCCCGCGCACTAGCCAAGTTATCAAATTAATACAAACAGCAGAAAATGGTCAGCAGACCAGATTCACGGTGGCTGCATTTTAATATGAAAAGCTATGATTATACCCAATTATCATTAATTCAATTATGATCGAATACTTATGTCAAAAACCGGATGCGAAGGTCGGCCGCCAGCGCTGCTTCAACGTGACACACTTAAATAATGACGTGATTTTGTTAAGTCAAACTAAGGCTGAGGCTACATTGTGCCCTGACAGGGAGATGGAAATCAAACACCTTAAGCCGAGTAAAGAAAGCTCTGTACGTGGGTGTAACAGAAACAATCGCTTATGATCTGTGGAGTATTAACGGTGATAGAACTTGATTTGCGATTGGAGCGGAGCCCGGCTGGCCAATCAGCGTAGTTGCAGGACCCGTGCACATTATAAAAACTTATTTTATGCCATTTACACGTTTATGTGAAAACACTCGTTACGAATGTGTGTAATTATAAAAGAAAACAATTTAAGAGCTTATTTTTATAAGATTTTTACTTAAGTATAGCTTAAATTAGTTTATAAAAATACTAGTAATATTTTAGTGGCATCACGTCCAGCGTGTCGGCGCGCTGCACGCACGAGTCGGTATGCCTTTACATCGAAACGACAAACGGACGTTACAGACGGACTCGTGAACAACAAACTGGTCGGACACACTCCGACGAAAAATTACAACTTTTCCAAGTCTATAGCTATTTTTTGTAATGCGCAGGAGCCCACGTTGGGGGTATGAGGGTGAGGAAAATGGTTGAGTAGTAAATTAACATTCCACATCGCGAAATCGCAAGGGTTGAAAGGGAAGGGTAGGAGAGGGTCACAAATAAAGGTGAAAACTTATTAAAGTGTTTCGACTCGAAAACAAAGAACGTGTAAATGTCACGAGGGACGTGCGGGTGACGTCATCTGCATTTAGCGATCAATGCGCTGCGCGCGGACGAGTCGCAATGAGCGGAGATAATCATTGAGGTGAGGTGCCAATTCTGTTTTACAAAAATCGATAAGTGGCGAAAATATAATAAATTTCTTAAATCCCGCGGGTACCTAAATAAATAGTAAAATACCCGTGGAAAAGGGTGCAACTACTTAAAGTCATATGTAGTATGCAATTGGCATCATTTTCGCGTAACACACGACGCAAGCCATACGACTTCTTATCCGGATGGCCGACGCCGCGTATGACGTCTCGCCGGTCGAGTCACATACCAAATGTATAGGAAACAAGACGAACACACGTTTTGGCGTGCTTATGACGTAGTGAAAGCAACGTTAATTGATGAGTTTTATTATTTATTTCCACACATTTGGTATGATATTTAAATGGAACGAAAAAACGTCCGCGCCATATTTGAATGGCTTTCTATAAGGATACAAAAATTGAGGCGACGCGGAATAGCCGAAAGAAGAGAAGTTTTTAACGAATGGTAACTCAACAGCAACACCAAGTTATAAGAGTATAACAACTCCAATATAAATAAAATAAGCGGTGCCGTGAGAGAGAACCGACAGCGCAGTTCCGGCCGCCACATCGCGGGAAAAAAAAGTCAGCTGTCAAGATAAGTTTACTATTTAATTGTACAGAACCGTCAGTCACTCGCTTCTCACTCGGCGACGCCACTCGCTTGCTCGTTTCACTTTTGCTAGTGTTGAATACCCACTACAAAAAAAAACTTCGTTTACATATAAGGTATTCTGAGATCAAGGTTATCATATAGCAAGGTTAGCATATAGCACCTTTATACATTTAAAACTAAATAATGCCGTGATCTGTTCTTCAGAAAGTTTTGACAGACTTCAGTAAGTTTATGTATAACTGAATATACAACAGCAATAATAATTAAAAATAATCAATAATCTCGGTGGGGTGAATTGGCCGTCGACTGGAAATGGGTAGTTATTGCTTATTTTTCTGGATTACTTTATCGCTTTAGTCTACTAGTGTCTTTATCGCTCCACGAACAATATAGAATCCGCAATTTAGCAACACACTCAATAAAAAATAAACAAACAACCTAGAAGCCGCAACCCATACCGACTCTCAACGATAAAAAAATCATGGATGTGAATTGCTCTATCTCCATAGGCACTATAATTTATTATTGATTATGTGAGATGGTGATAAAGAAAAAAATTCCCGGCTAAGTTTGTCGTGGGCTTCTTCTTAGACCTGGGCGCGATTTGAACTCTTAGCTTTATTTTTAAGTTTGCGATTGTAGTTATCACAATCGCCTAACTTCACGAGAATGAAAAATGTGATATACTCGTAAAATATATGAACGATTCATATAAATGCCTGTAGTAGGTTTATATGAATAAAGCTATTTTAATTTGATTTTGTTTTATTTTTTATGCTAATTTTGAGCCGACATGGTGTGCTATGAAAATACCTCTGACGATCATGTAAACTTGAAAGTAATTGTAATAGGAATTAATAATTTTAATAAGCAATTAATTAGCACTCGGTATTCGATTATGAAATTGTTTTTTTTTAATTCATTCAACTAAATCTGCGAGTTCGATGTTGTAAATCACGTCCTAAGGCTATGGTTCACCGGATTGTGTGATAAATATAAGTAATAAAATCCCATTTTCTGTTGACCGACCCGTACTTGAACGAAGCTTATAACAAAAATCTATAATTAACTTTTGACTTAAAAAAACCCAGTCTCCATACACAGAGTACATAACGCAGGCACATATAATGTAATATAACGGTTATTTCGTCTACAGAATACACTACATCTCATCCGGCAATGACGCTCGGGGGACTTTCTGATTCGGAGCCGGACTCTTTACGTGGAGGCACACCACGTGCCGCTCATCCTGTGAGTAGGTCCTAGGTAAAAATACTAGTCTCGGACATTTTGTCAATAGAAAAAACTGACCGCTAATGTTGAAACTACCAGTCGTTAAAAACGACCCTCGCGGCACGCAGAAACTACAAAAGACAATAATGCAAAGATGACGCAACCGAGTATATGTACGACGCATTATTTAAAAACACAGAAACACAGATCTCAACCCTCGCCTTGCGGACACCTTTCCAATAGATATAAATAATCTACATTGGCTGAACCAAAAATTAGTTAGTTAAATTGAGGCAGACGTGAATGTGCCGATGCCGCCCGATCGGAGCGCCTGCCGTCATTGCCGAATCGGATTGATTGTAAACACTTTGATTACAAGTAAAAATTACCCTTCACGTATATTTGTATAACCCGTACATTAGTTGTATACGACAGTAAAACGTGCGTCGGGCACACTGGACGTCCGGCGGGGCCGCTCGCCGCGCGCTTGCAGGCAGCGCATTCCAATGTGGATCAAGTCGCACTCCGTCAGTGCATTTATCAACGAGAACACGGACTAGTTACGAAATTAAGCGCGCAACCCTCGGGGGTTACGCGCTTGATTCGGGTTAAACTAGAAAACTTCAGAAAAACATACCGCGTAATTGTGGAAGGCTGATAAAAATCCTTGAGGCGCGCGCCTCACGATTGGTAAATGAACTCACAGCACGCGACATACGGCCCGCGAACACTGCGCAATGCGCACGCAGCGCGCGGGAGCGAACGAGGCGCCCGCTCGCACACGACCACCGACGCACATAATCTAACTTTGTGCAAAAACTACTGAGGAATGCTGCTCCACACAAACAAACTTACAACTTATACACTAAATGGACTAGCATCAAAATCAGACTTGAGGAAATCATAACGTCTATACACAATACGCGACATGTCGGCGGCTTAGCTACCAAGAGGGCGCTGTCGACGCATCGAGCTGGATACATTTACGACGCATTAACATTTTGCAATAATGATAATGATAATATGGGATCGATGCAAAGATATTTCACGCAATATAAAGCTCACATTCCAATTTTTTAATTCGTGTTGGGGCGATGTGGCGTGCCAAGGTCATACCTTGCATACCAAAACCGATGCCAATAACAACACTACAAACATATCTGTCAAGTTTTGGCTGAACTCTATAGTGCTAAGCCGCCGTTACAGACCAGTACACTAGAATACAATAAAACAAATGGACGTGAATTCAGGCGAACTCTAATGGCAGTATAAGACACGTCCGACCGCCGCCCGGCCCCGGCCGCTCGGCGGCGACCTCGCACAGCGGTAAGTCCGTCCATTCGGTTACTGATGCTGAAAGGTTGCGATCTGACGTCTGCGCACACAACGGGCAATGAGCACACAACTGCTGCCAAGTTTTGTGCGAAGACAGTCACCAACCCGCTAGACAACATACTAAAGTGGGCAGCTGGCAGGTCGTCGGCGATCGCTGCTGACACGCGCTGCACTCCGACACCGAGTGAAGAGTATTGAGGAGGTTCATTATTTTTGTTTAATTGGTTAAATTACCGATCAGCGTTTGACTGGAATGACCCAGCCTCCTTACCCACTGTGACCATTTATATATATAATTTCACATAGTGTGGTAACCGAACGTATGGTAAGGATATGACAAATATGTCGAATAAATAACCTCCTCATTTCCGTGTAAAATTTCGTATTATCTCTCGAGCAATAAACGAATGTCAACACAAACACTTCCATCCGCAATCACAGCGAGCGTACCGCCTCGCGGCCGCTGCGAGAGCTCCCTGCCGAGCGTGTCGAGGCCGCCATTCACCGTGGATTACCCGTGCTCTAGTTATACTCTAAGGATCGATACATCATACAACTATACAACTCGGAAACTCTCACTTCAGCAGACTCTGTATTGTCAGTGGCGATGCGCCGTGAGCGCGATGTGGCTGCAGCCGGCGGCCGGGGCGGGCGCTTCGCAGGCTGAGCGTGGGAAATTCTTTCTCCATTGCGAGTTAACGGATACTGAGCTCATTTAATTGTTAAGGCCGTGTCTTTGGCATTTGTTGCGCCCCTGCGGCTGCTGTAGCAGGCAGCGACGAGAGGGAACAGTGCCTTCAAAATGACGTCAGTATCCGGAGGCACTCGACTACTGACGCGCCCGCGAGCTTCGCTACTGACAATACGAATGACGGAATGAGTACACGTGACCAGAGCCGCCGCCACCTCGTCCGCACTTCCAGTACTCGGCCGTAAGCTTTGCGAGCAGTATCTTAACCATTCAAAAATAGTTTGCCCATGACAGGTGAACACAACTCTGCCAGGTAGCTGGACACCGCGGGCCGGTGGTGCTCTGCCGTCGTCACACTCACGGCGGTCACATTCGCTGAGCTTCGGTGCGCGTCGCAGTGCGCAGCGGAAGGAAGCGCCACGGTTAAAAACACAATATTAATCAAAACATTGTTCCGGGTACAAAAATTGGGGTTCCATCGAAATAGGTTCTAAAAAAGTAGTCCCAGGCACGCGCGGCTCGCCCTAGGCCTCCGCGCGACAATTCCACTGGCAGGTCCGCCGGGCCGCGCCGCCTAGAAGTCGGTGGTGGCGGCGGGCGCGGGTCACTATAAGGCGCCGGGCGCGGGCGGCGCGGCGGGCAGCGCGCGGTAGGCGTGCTCGCGCGCGGCGCGGTCGGCGCGCAGGAACGCGGCGCGCGCGGCCAGCGCCACGCCCGCCAGCGCCACGCCCGCGCCGCTCAGCCCCAGCATCTGCAACAGCGCGCCCACCACGTCACTGCCGGCCTTATGTGCAATTGGAACTGTCGTGATGACGACATTGAAACTATTACAAAAGTTCCTTATGAAAATGCATCCTGCATGCCTCAGAGCTCTCCATGATGTTAAATCCCCATTATTTTATTCTATTTTCAAAAATTAGGCGTGCAGACACCTGTAGCCGACGGGGGCCGAAGTCTCGAAAGCTGTTTTAGGAACATGCACACGCTAGAAGTGCAGTAGTTTGAACGCTCGCAGCTGATAGGAGCGGTTCGGTGGAGCACTCACCGCGGCCGCGAACAGCACGTCCCCGGGCGGGCGGTCGAGCGGGCCCATGCGCGCCAGCAGCGAGGCCGCGCCGCCCGCCAGCCACAGCGCGCTCCACAGGAACGCCGCGCCGCCCTGACACACAGTACAAGCTCTACACTATCGGGACAACGGGTACGCTTCGGAAAGACAGTGTCCGGTTGATCCAGAGTCCAAACAGTGATATTTCGGAACCTTCCTTCGATACTGAAAAGAGTTCTAAAATAAAATCTAGAAAGCTGGGTGAATGACAGAGGAATTCAAGATTCCGCGAATCGTCATGGACCAGATGAAATAGATCTAGAGCAGGGTCTTTGTGATCTTGTCTCTCAGCCTGGTCGGTATTCTGTTATGGCAAGAGGATCTTCTTGATATATATGGATCCATTAAACATCACATGATAATTAATGGTTTCTTAATATACTCGCATCGCATTTTTATCGGATCGGATTAATTACGAGTATATAGCAAAAGTGACATCTCAGATTTTCTTGCTATACATTAAGTGCGCTAATATAACAATAAGTAAATACAGCCGTCCGGGGCAGCGACACGACGCGGCGCCCGAGCGCACACAGCTACATTTAAAACGCTGACGCCGATTTCCTTTTTTGAATATCTTTTATTATTTGTGAAGTTCGGTAATCAATTGGGTGGCGGAGCGGTTGGGCGCGGCCCCTCGCCGCCTCAGATCGCGTCGAGTGCAGGCGGCCTGTGCCGTACATGTACAAGCACACACCTCCCGCTTCATACACCGGGAACACAAAGGAAACTTTTATTCAATAACAAGATGACTCTTGACTGCGATCTCTCCTGATGTAAGGCAAGGTGTGCTCGACTTTGTACTTTTCATTCAGAGATACACATATCCGCAGAGTAAAATGGAAGGCGGAAAAATATTCCAACTATTTGCAATTTAATCAGTTTCGGAGCGCAGCCACCAACATGCCTTGTATCTACCTCGTATGAACTACCTCGTCAGTCTTGTCCTCAGGTCATGAGATCCCGGATGCCATGCCTACTAGTGAAACCAATTTAGAAAACATTTATGCGACTGGTAACCTTAAGGAACGTGTACTTTTTGCGAACAAAATGTCGCAAGGGACCAGCTGATCTGGGCTTTATGCAGCATTGTATACGTTTTACGTCGTTCTACTTCAAAAAAATATTTGCCCGTGTGGCCGCGTGAGAACTGGCAATGTCGTGGTGCAAACCGATATTACGTTTATGGATATTTACCATTTAGCCGGCGTACGTACCAGCCGGTTCCAGTCGAGCGGCAGCAGCGCGTCGAGGCGCGACACGTGCAGGCCGGCGCGCAGCGCGTGCAGCATGAGCGAGGTGAGCGCGCCGAACAGCAGCGGCCGCGCCGCGCCCGCGCGCAGCCCCGCCGCGCCCCACACGCAGCCGCACACGCACGCGCTGCACACCTGCGCCATCGACACAGCGTCACAACGATAACAAGCTTAAACTGTTTAGCGTGTTCCGGTTGGGCCAACGAGTACTAGCCTGAAGAACAAAATTGATGGTGTGCAACCCCCCTTACCCTATATAATGGTTATAATCATTAAAGCCAACCACGAAGTATTGAAAAACATGTGAGCCAACGCTCAATAGCCTCCTATAAGAGAGGATTCAAGAGCACTGCAGGGTTAGGTGAAAGTTGATGCGTCTTTTCAAATAAATTTTAGTGGGTGAGTACAACTAAAAATGTAGCCAAGGCTAGTGTACGACATTTTTTATTACATATTTGTTTCAACATCATCCACATGGATATAGATTTTATAAATATATATTCCCACTGTGATTTTCACTAGAAACCTTTGATTTTTGAATATAACCAGTGGGCTGGTACTCTTCATTTGGAATTAGTTGAGACTGGTTTGAGGGGTTGATAAGTATGCACAGAATTGGACCTGTTACAATTTTATTAAAAGTGTAGGTACAGGTTTATTACACATAGAGAATTCTTTTACCTTGATTCTCAGAATGTTTTCTAACAAAACTGTCATTTTCTGAGCTCCCAGACATATTTACCGAATCCAAAATTAAAAGTCGCCTCACAGAATACTTTAATTTCTAAAAATTTTGTATTTTAAATCTGAAGTCTTTCTCTATCACTGTTTAGAGGGCAGACTCTATCTAGATATGAGAAATTCATCACTTTCTATTTTTCAACCTTTCATAATTTAACAATTTATATTTAATGTTATGCGAGATAAAAGCAGCCTCTATCCAAGCATCTTGTCTTTAGAAGCCCAAAAAATAGGTAATTTACCTTTTAAGGTAGTCACAAAAAATACATATGTTTTTGTAGCATGTGACTAACATGAGACTGGGTTATTGAGAATGTTACAAGAATATTTGCATACAACTAATAAATTTTTTGTTATATCTATATTAAAATTTTAAAATACTCATTAATTGTATAAGTATATTCACATGTTTGATTTGTTTACACATGGATGATGTCATGCAGTTTGAAGGAACAGGTACTTAAACATTTAAAAATAATAATTTTATACTTATATAAACCACCATTACACATATATAAGCACCATTATTAACTTTAAACATGTACAGGAAAATACTCTGATTCAATAAAATATAAAGTCAAATCAATGCAAAAATGTGTTTTAACTGCATAATATTACAGAAGCATATACTCAGTCTCACTTGATCTGACAGGACACCTTCTGCACTCATATTATGTTATACATAATATATAATAATTGCACCTTAGGGTAACTAAATTATTGTAAACATTATAAAGACAAAATCTAAATTTAAAGCTTTCTTTTTAAGTCTGACAGTCTGCTTCAGGTGTCATTGAGATGCAAATGTGATTTGAGTATTGACTAAAGGTTAGTGTAAAATTAGAGAGTAAATGTATTTGATTTTTTCACTATACGTACATAAAATATTGTATTAATAAACCTAGTAAGGAATATTGTTATCATATTAACAAATATTCAGATCACATAAATAGGTACTTAGTAATAATGTATGTAATAAGTAACTTAGTAAGTTATCAATGATGAAAATGACAAGGAGAGTGCACAGTACGCAGAGTGAGTCGCAAAGTGTTATGCCTGATATACCATAATTTTTTTCTAGTATGAAAATAGTTTCTAGACCAGAAACTTTGCTCCATAACAGCGACTCATAGGACACTGTACTATGTCAGTTCGTGAGATATGTTGTCGAGGTAGTGAATATTATGTATTTCACTAGCAATTTACTTTAGCAGTTTCAACTAACTGTCTTATTTACCATTAAACTAATCTTGAAGAAAATTGCTAACTCGTGTGTATAACTTTCGAGAAAGATGCAAATCAATGGGAATAAATATACTTTTTTTATCCACTACAAGTCAGCCCTTGACGGAAATCTCACATGATGGTAAGTGATGATGCAGTCTAAGATGGTAGCAGGCTATCCTGTTACTGTGATTTCTACGCAACATCGTGTCGGAACGCTAAATCGCTTGGCGTAATGTCTTTGTCGGTATACAAATCTTGCATTTAGACTATGTCACGGAGGGCAGCCGAGCAGTCCATACGTACCGCCAGCAGCAGCGTGAGCGCACCGCGCGGCGTCAGCAGGTGGGCGGCGCCGCAGTAAACGGGCGCCAGAGCGCGCGGTCGCGGCGGCGGCGCGCGCGAATAGTGCGCGTGTGAGTCCCACGAGCGCTCCGTGAGCTCGGTGCCGGCGGGCGAGCGGCCGCCGCCGCCGCCGCCGCCACTGCCCGCGATCTCGAAGTCCTGCACGTCCTCGCCGCGACAGCTCGTGGGCTCCAGCTCGCGGATCTCGTCCAACAGCAGCTCCACCTCGTCGGCGCAATATAGCTCGCTGGCGGACACGTAGCGCGCCGGCGCCGCTTGCATAGCAGTCGACAGCGGCCGCCGCCGGGCCTCCGCCCGGCCCTCCTGCGCCTGTGGCTCACCTCACCAACATCGCCGCACGCACCACCTCACATCGCAAGCACCTTCTTTACCGATGCCCAGCGGCATTGAGTCTACATTCACTCGGCGCTAACCGCATTATTATAAAAACTTTAAATCAGTTGTAAAAAAACTCAAATTGTAAACAGAATTTACAAACGCTTTACCAGCACGCCATGTTTGTTGTCGTAATTTTTTTTCTAATTTATTCCAAAGAGTATAAAATCACTATGTTAATATATTCTGTCACTGTGACACAGAGTACTTCTCTGCTCTTGATTAATGTTTACGGCACCTTTGTCAGCATTTACGTATCTGTGGAAAAGAACTAAAATTGTGTTCGTGTAAGTTTGTTTCTTTACGGAACGAACTATCAACCGGTTTCAGACCAAGGAACATTTATACTCTAGGGAGAAGAATGACAACTACGTACAAATAAATGCTCGAGAAAGGCGGGAGACTTCGTATATGGCGGGCGCGGTTTTTTCATGCTTTTCTTGAATTAATGTTTCTTGGCTAATTTTGAAAAATACTGGTGTTGGTTGTGTCGTGGACAGTGTTGGTGTCGTTTGTGTAGTGGCTAGTTTTCTGAATGGTTAACAGGTATTAATTTGGGAAAGGTTTGAGGGAGACGCGTCCGCGGAGTGCGAAGTTTCCCGCCATTTCTCCCTAGCTTCTACATTGCTATAAACTTGACATTGGCTGGTCTGTGCAAAGCCATAGAGGGAGAGAAGTAATAAAATAATAAACTTGACATTGGCTAATCTTTGTAAAGCCATATAACGAATAAAAAAAAAAAAAAAAAATGCTCCTGAAATGAGCGCCATCTCTGTACAGCCCCCTAAAAACTCGCAAATGCGGGAAATTCAAAATGAGCCGATAATACGAATTTACGCGGGAAATTCAAAATCTAATTATTTTCAAGAATTTAATAAAGCTACCTGTCCACAAAAGCAGAACTGAAAAATCGTAACCAATGTAAATAAAAATTGCACACTAATTTACCTATTTATGTGTTACAATTTTCCAGCTCTGCTTTGGTAGACAAACAGCCTTATTAATTTTTAAATTATATAACTTGGTGGTTGGTTAAAAGAAATTTAAAATAACTGTATTTTCGTCAAAATAGCTTTATTATAAAACATAGAATCTTACAACTACTAATATTATGAATTATTTAATGAGGCAGCCTTGTAGGCCAACATTTTCACAAGTAAAGAAAGAATTTATTAATAAATTTATTCTAGGACAAATTTTTTGTTAGAGTAATTTAAAGAATCTTTATAATCATTGTATAACTACCAACCTTTTTGATGGTGGGGTGCTTTTGAAGCCTATAAATTTGAGTGGTTGTGAAAATGTTTTCATTTCATTTATAAATACTAAATGAGGTGATTTATCTTTTAAATTGGTTGAAAATGGCTTTCCTCTTTGCAGATCCACTGTGTCACTGTTCAGAGAGTCAAACAGTTTGTCCATTTTCGATATAATATCTGCAGTCAAGCTGCTTCAGCAGTTAAATCACCTGTAATAGAACATTATATTTTATTATTGAGATTTAATATATTATATATTCTGTTCTTTATCCCAGAACAGTAAAGTTCTCAAGAAGGACTTTAAAAGCCTAATTTCACACAGGCATCAGTATTATAATAAAGTATTACTTTATTTAATACAAGTTTTCCAAAATACTATCAAGGTAAGTAGGTAGGAAAAAACTGTTCTTTTTCTGTCATTTGGCTACTAAGCCCTTTAGATGGATAAGAAAAAACCAAGTAACCTTGGGCTATTTTAGCAAACATGTCAGCAGCAACTGTGTGGCTCAGCACTTGAACTGCTAGTTTTACCCTTAGAGGTGCAAATACAAAATTTGGATAAGAGTTGTCCACAGTTCATAGAATTTGACAATGTGACCCCAATTTGGTTACACCTGAAACAATAAGAATAAATATATACATCATGATCAATATATTGCCACATCAGATAGCTTTCTTATTACATAAAGAACTGATAGTTATATATAAAAAGTAACATTTACCTTTTCCCTGGTTTCCAGTAGCAAATGTTATATTTATTGGGCATTCTATATCATACTTCAAAAATAAACTTCTGAAACACTTTATTAAGTGTGTCGAATGTGTGTCGAAAATTGTAATATTTTTTTTATTATTTAATTCAAATTGTGGACAGTTAGCAGTGGCTAATAAAATGTTTGGAGCCCTTCTGTTCACTGCATTCATGTCACACACCATGGCAGCTACATTAATGCAATGTTCATGACACTGATGAAGCACCTGTAAAGAAACTGACTGAAATAAATAGAATGAGTTTAGTAACTAACAATAGTAGCCACTATTGTATAGTTACTCGCTCAACAACATACAAAGCTTGCTAGTTTCAGCAATGCAATCACAAGTAAGGAGGTTTAATTAACAAAATAAACCATAACAGATAAGTTAACAAAGCATGGCGGGATTTATTTAGGTATCTATAGTATTGAGAGTAGGCATACCGACTAACATTTGAGGAACCAGGTTTCGAAAACCTAAATAATGTGGTTTCGGGATCCTCGGCAGGTGAGGAAACACACCAAAAACATTTTCTTTGCTTTTCCTTCATAGTTATGAGGAAAGTAAAAGAAAAGTTATGAAGGAAAAAAACGTTTGTTAAAATAACTATGGAGGAAAACGAATTAGAAAGTCTCGCACACAACACTCAGGTGTTTGGGAGTCTGCATAAAACGGACGGAGGAACCTAGGCTCTACTTACGTCATTTAAAGGCGAAAAAAAAACACTTCACGTTGCAAAAGTAGATCACAACCACAAAAAATTGCAAAACACTAACAGACCAGGTGACAGCTATTGTAATTGGGGTTGCCGGATACAAAAGCAAAATCATACCATCTAATTTTGTAAAATACTATCTAATTTTGTATATTATTAACGCTGAAAAAGGGTATTTATATTGTATTAATAATAATACGATTGAACATTGATTTGATTAGCCAAATATTATGTCAGATATCAGCTAATACATCGATAAATAAATTTTAAGAAATAGTTAATTGGTAGCTTTTTAACATATAGCCACATTTTCAGATTTGCCAGCTCTAAAAAACCCTAATGAGAGACCGAAATTTGGGTCTCACTTAAGTACAGAAGAATTTTGGCAACACAGTTCTAGCCCCCGTAGGTATTCCAAAGCTCACCCAATGAGACGACCCCCCCCTGCTATTCGACCTACATCAGCTCATGTCGTTTCCAAGTGTGAAGTTTTCTTACCATTAGAAATTAGTAGTTCGTCATATGATTTGACAGTTGACAGAGAGCATAGACCACAAAAAAATAAAAATACTATGACACTAGTCTTTGACATGATCTTACGTCCTTGTTGCACTTATACAAAATTATATATGCTATCTAGCTCTCCCGTAATATTGCATTATTTTTTGATGTTTTACCTATTTATAGGTTATGTTAGTTTTTTTTGGTTTTCTCGAAAAAAGTGCATTACCTTGTAATGCGAGTGCTATTGTTACAATCGGGGACCAAACCTCTAGCAAATAAAACATCTTTCTCCCCGAAACTCCTGCCACACGATTCTAAATCAAACCCTAGACTTCCCCTTATATATTAATTTCTTATCTTATCCATTCTCGTCACACCACACATACATCTCAACATTCGCATTTCTGTCACATGTACTCTTCTTGCATCCGTTCTTTTTGCCTCCCAACATTCTGATCCATACAACACGACAGGTCTTGCGACAGTTTTATAAATTTTCCCCTTAAGTTTAAGGGGCATTTGTGGATATTATAAATAGTATTTTAATACATAAAAAAACTATAGGTTACAAGCCACAATATCCGCTTTAGTACAGCATTATTGTGGATATTTGAGGTGTATTAGTAAAGACACCCTGTAAAAAAAACATTCACCAGGGTAGTATACATTTCTCTGGGATATGTCTATGTGCTATTCCAGACTATCTCTATCAATGTATCTGGATTATAAGCTGTTGGCAAGTTTCTGAATCGAACCGCTAAGGTGTGGAACTCACTTCCAACATCTGTTTCCAGCCACATATAACCATAGCTCCTTCAAGGGAAGAGTGAATAGGCATTTTCTAGGCGACAGCGCTCCAACCTAGACCTCATCAATGCCTTCTGGTACTGATTATCGTCAAACGCAAATCTATCTAAAAATAAAGTTTTATCCAGACATGTACAGCCATTCTGTGTAACATACTAAAAACATACTTGAAATCTACCTTACTTTGAGGTAGATTATTATAGGTAATGTGGCAACACTAGAAAACATCGTTGCCAACATAACGCCATAGGAACTATTCGATGAATCGGTCTATTATCATTAGTATATATTATGTATATAAGTATTAAATATATTAGTATTAAGGCCGATTGGCGGTAGGCCCATATGACACAACTAGCCCTACCGCCATAGGGCCTTTGCCTGCCGTGCCGTGACTAGAGGTGGGCTAAACTGTTATAATTTTTCAATAAATTATAGTGTTGTGTTATATTTTTCTAACTGTTATTTTAAACTGTTATAATATATATTATATGTTGTAAATTTTACCGATAAAAATATAATAATAAAAATAATTTACGCTGTTAGTTTTTGTCGCGTTATTTTATTAAAACTGTTATTTATTTTGGAATCATCGCAAGTAAAACTAGGTCTTATGTTTAAGACCCGAGTGCTTACAATACTTTGCAATCCAAAATAATAGTGTTATAAAATTTTTGTTCGTTGCAAGCAAAAATAGCTTTTATAAAGGTGAATAAAGTGTTCACATTACTTTGAATAATGAGCACTAAGCAGTAGGCAGTTTTAATACTCGAAACTAATAAATTATTTTTTAAATGATTTTCGTTGTAAATATTTTGAATATTATCTTCGAATCATCGCAAGTAAAACTAGATCGTATGTTTATGACCAGAGCGCTTATAATACTTTGCATTTAAAAAATAACAGTGTTATAAATCTGATATTTTTGTTCGTCGCAAGCAAAAATAGCTTTTATAAAGGTGAATAAAGTGTTCACATTACTTTGAACAATGAGCACTAGGCAGTTATAATACTCGAAACTAATAAATTATTTTTAAATGATTTTCGTTGTAAATATTTTGAATATTATCTTCGAATCATCGCAAGTAAAACTAGATCGTATGTTTATGACCAGAGCGCTTATAATACTTTGCATTTAAAAAATAACAGTGTTATAAATCTGATATTTTTGTTCGTCGCAAGCAAAAATAGCTATTATAAAGGTGAATAAAGTGTTCACATTACTTTGAACAATGAGCACTAGGCAGTTATAATACTCGAAACTAATAAATTATTTTTAAATGATTTTCGTTGTAAATATTTTGAATATTATCTTCGAATCATCGCAAGTAAAACTAGATCGTATGTTTATGACCAGAGCGCTTACAATACTTTGCAATCAAAAATAATAGTGTTATAA
Source organism: Lasiommata megera (assembly GCA_928268935.1). Taxonomy (NCBI): domain Eukaryota; kingdom Metazoa; phylum Arthropoda; class Insecta; order Lepidoptera; family Nymphalidae; genus Lasiommata; species Lasiommata megera. The sequence continues at coordinate 193,166 of OV743326.1, forward strand.
ATTTGTTATTTTTGTTCGTCGCAAGCAAAAATAGCTTTTATTACGATGACGGAAGTGTTCACATTGCTTTGAATAATGAGCACTAGGCAGTTATAGACACGTACTAATCTAATACTATTAGAAAATGAGCCATCTGTTGAAAGTTTAAATACCCACTATCTAGTATCTAGGTCAGGATGAGCGTTCGTGGACATAGATGGCGCTTTATTAAAATTGCAAACGAATTGACACTACGGAAATAATTTATATTATAACAGTCTAGTGGCATATTTTATAATGTGTTATATCGTTATAAAAATATATTCTAATATATAATGCGTTGTGTGTTATAATGCCCACCTCTAGCCGTGACACAACTAGCCCTACCGCCATAGGGCCTTTGCCTGCCGTGCCGTGACACAACTAGCCCTACCGCCATAGGGCCTTTGCCTGCCGTGCCGTGACACAACTAGCCCTACCGCCATAGGGCCTTGCCTTTGCCTTTGCCTTTGCCTTTGCCTTTGCCTTTGCCTTTAATATAGAATAGTAGATTTTAAATAACTAAAGTTCGGCTGTATTTTAAGATGTGAATCCTTAATAATTGCGTATAAAGTTCAAAGTGCCAATCATTGCAGGGGTGCCAAGAATAGTACTGTTTCACCTACATATACCTACATTTCAAATAAAAATGTAAATGGGAATAAGAATTTTATTATTTTCAGTTACCTACCTAGGTATTTAATAATTTTAATGTGAAATACCTAATAAATTAAGTTATGTTCAGAACTATTGATAGCAGCGCCATCTACTTGTTAGCCGTGTAGACAATTTGTAGTTAAAAGGTATCTTCATAGATGGCGCTGTCAACAAAACGTATTTGCTAGTTAGTTGTAATGGCTCATGAAAAGATGGCGCTGTTACCATTCTAATTTTAATTTAATTTAACTCTACTCATGGAATTAGGTAGGTAGGTACTTCACAGACGTAATTCTGTCAAATTATCTATTCGTTCTAAAATGACAAAACCTTTTTTGTAATAAATATATCTTATATGTTACCTACTTTACTTACCTAGGTAATAATTAAACTGTATGTCTCGGTAAATTTGACTTTTAGGTGATAATTATAATCGTTAAAATACACAAACCCGCATCGGAGCAGCGTGTTGGGTCTATGCTCTAAAACAGTCTCATCTGAGGCATCATCTTATTTTGCTGACGTTATTATGATTATATTGAATGTATGACTATTCTTAATTTATATATTTGTTGTACTCTGTCTGTCTCTCAATAAGTTCAAAGTTTATATAAAATGTAAGCTTGTAGAAAACAATAGTGTAAAGGATTACATAAATGATAAACAAGCAAGCTTAATATAATTTTAAGTGGCATGTGAGATGGTGATAACTATAAAATTTACCTGGCTAAGTTTTTTGTGGGCTTTACTTAGACCGGGGCTCGTTTCGAAACCTCATATCTTTAGTTTTAAGTTTACGAATGTAGTTATCACCATCAAATCACTACTATGTAAATTATTGACGCGTCAAAAGTGCCTTTTAAAGGACTATTTGAATAAAGATTATTTGAATTTGTACCAAGAACTTAACACTAAACTTGGATGTGAAACAGGACTTGTTCAAGCAAACTTTATTTAAAAGGATTTCTTTAAGAAGCCCCCTGGTGTGAGAAAAAATGTACTGTAGAGAATGCTGGTAGGAGGTAACACATAAATAAGAATACAATTATTTTTACATTGCATACTTTTATTGTATAACAGAATTATATACACAAAATTATTATATAATATACAATAGAATCATCATCATGATCAACCCATTACTGGCTCACTACAGAGCACGGGTCTCCTCCCAATATGAGAAGGGTCTTTGCAATAGTTCACCACGCTGGCCATGTGCGGATTGGCAGACTTTACACGCCTTTGAGAACATTATGGAGAACTCTCAGGCTTCTTCTCTGTTTAAAAACGCACATAACTCCGAAAAGTTAGAGGTGCCCGGATTCCAACCGCCGACCTTTGATTAAGAGGCTGACGCCCTAACCACCTGATAATGTATTGATTAGTTAATGACTTTCGAATAAAAAATTTGGTTACTACTAATACTGCTTTTTTAAAATATTCTACAAGTGGACGGCAATCTCAACTGATGGTAAGTGATGGCGGCGGGCTAATCTGTTAGGGATATGAGTAGGGTAGAATTGGGGACTCTGCATCAATCTCGTGTCACTCGATGGTGCAGAATCCTCAATCGGTATTTGACGGCGTTTTATATCATTAGTTGTTTTCCTTACACCGGATCAAGACAATCTGTAATCATTGAAAAATGTAACTTGTTTGAAAAAATGATGTGTAGAAAATAAAGTTATTAAGGATTAAATAAGCTTGTTTAATTTATAAAACTCCTCTACCCATTTCTTATAATTTTTCACGTTTTTGAAACTGCATATTGTAATTGTCTAACAAATATGTATAAATAATAAATTGAGAATAGAATGAGCCAAATATTAAATTGCATCATGTGCCGAACTTTTAATGTCTGAATGATGATCCAATCGATGATTGGATAACTTAACAGCATAGTTATATGTAGAATGCTTCGATGCATTAAAATGATTCAAATACTTAAATAACTCCTGCATCAATCTTGCTGATCCAATTTTAACTCTTTAACTCTTATGATATTATGATATCATATGGATGGGTGGATTTATTTGTGCATTAATTTCAGTTTTCACTTCGACACACGGTTGCATTATATCTGATGTTATCTGTTCATCTTCAGGGTATTCTTGCAAATTGTTGTACAGGATATGGTGCTCAGTTTCTAGTTTCAAATTCGTATCTTCGTATTCGTGTTTTCTTGCAAATCTGTTGCTTGTTTAGGATGTTGCAAAAGAAGGAAGGTATCCTGCTCAGTAGGCTTCTGCCATAAATCCAACTGATTGGGTATTGATATTACACTGACAATCTTTAGTGTGTTCTGTTCTTCTATGAATTTTTATCATGTGATTCATAAAAATATCAATGAATTTACCATATCATATCCATACCATACCATATCAATAATATACTTTTACTGATTCACTTTGAACTTGTCATAAAAAAAGTTATTTAAAAGTGTGAAGATACTTAGGAATTTAATACAATTAAATATAACTTCTATAAATGTTTAAGCAATTAAAATATCACTTGCTTCAACGGTGGAGGAAAACATTGTGAAGAAACCTGCACGCCTGAGAGTTCTCCATGTTCTCAAAGGTGTGTGAAGTCTGCCAACCTGCATATGGTCAGAGTGGTTGACTATGGCCAACCCCTTCTCATATTGAGAGGAGACAGATGCTCTGTAGTGAGCCGAGAATGGGTTGATCATAATGATGATGATATAAATGTTGGTGTTCAATTGAATATTACCTTGCTAATGACTAGCCATTATGAAGACACACTCATATTAGATAACTTTACTAAATAAAGTTAATGGACCCAGAGCCTCCACCGCAAATGGTTTAAATATTTGGCACATATTCATTTACTTACATTATATTCTTTGTGTTTATTTTCATTTGTATTTGAATGAATTATGGTTACTTTTATAATATAACCATTGAGGTATTGATGATCTCTTGCCATTTCTTGTATCTCCATTGCTGCCATATTTTCATATTACAAGGCATTGTCTTTCTTGCAAAGGTTCCACTGAAAAAGCATTTACAAGATATTATTTGTTACTACTCTGTGCTAATAGGTATGAGTAGCATCTGCCAGTCTTGTTCAAAAGTTGTCCTAAAATAATAGAATTTAGGTTTCATGATGATGGAAAACTATTTGTTTAAGAATTTCTTTTCTTTTGCCCTTATCCCACATTATGTGGGGTCGGACAACACATCTTCAGCCGTCACCTCACTACCCACACCTTTTACCCGCATATCCTCGTTTACACAATCCATCCATCTCTTTTTTGGTCTTCCTCTACTCTTTTGCCCTTCCATGTTCACATATAACATTCTTTCGGTGACATCACTTTCTTTCCTCCGCAATATATGACCATACCATGCTAGCCTGTTACTCATCTTCTTTTCTGTCACTGGCACTACTTTTAGACTTCCCCTTATATATTAATTTCTTATCTTATCCATTCTCGTCACACCACACATCCATCTCAACATTCGCATTTCTGTCACATGTACTCATCTTGCATCCGTTCTTTTTGCCTTCCAACATTCTGATCCATATAACACGACAGGTCTTGCGACAGTTTTATAAATTGTCTCCTTAAGTTTAAGGGGCATTTTCGGATATTATAAATAGTATTTTAATACATAAAAAAACTATAGGTTACAAGCTACAATATCTGCTTTAGCACAGCATTATTGTGGATATTTGAGGTGTACTAGTAAAGACACCCTGTAACAAAAAGATTCCCCAGGGTAATATACATTTTTCTGGGATATGTCTATGTGCTATTCCAGACTATCTCTATCAATGTATCTGGATTATAAGCTGTTGGCAAGTTTCTGAATCGAACCGCTAAGGTGTGGAACTCACTTCCAACATCTGTTTCCAGCCACATATAACCTTAGTTCCTTCAAGGGAAGAGTGAATAGGCATTTTCTAGGCGACAGCGCTCCAACCTAGACCTCATCAATGCCTTCTGGTACTGATTGTCGTCAAACGCAAATCTATCTAAAAAAAAAAGTTTTATCCAGACATGTACAGCCATTCTGATGTGACTAGGTAAGATTAAGAAATGCTACGTATAGAGCGGTGATAGCCTATTAAGTCACCTGGCTCCCTTAAAGACAGGCAGTTTGCTTCATGGCTTGATGCTTTAGGGTGCTCCCTCACCGGGAGCATTCACGTGTACTGTAACATTATAGATTCGTCTTTGAGCATTACATTACAATTCTACCTCCCTGACGCTCCCTCACCGGGAGCATTCACGTGTACTGTAACATTATAGATTCGTCTTTGAGCATTACATTACAATTCTACCTCCCTGACTGACGAGTATTTGCGTGTAATGTAATATTGATTCGACTTTGAGCATTTTCAGCATTTCATAGCAAGATGTCAGACGAAGCGGTCGTTGTGCTGAGTGCGGCAATATTAATTCGACATTGTTATTTACGTAAAAAAAAAACACAGAAGAAACGATATTGGTGTCATGAATTATATCAAAACCGGCAAAATACAGGCGGTTTGGATATTTTAGAAAGAATCAACCGACCCATAAGTAAACTTAAAATGTTTTTAAGAATCTCTTCTTCGGATTTTGAACACTTAATAAATCTCATTGGACCATATGTTAAAAAAGAAGATACTAATTATAGACAAGCAATAACAGTGCAAGAAAGATTAGCTGTTACGTTACGATTTTACGCATCTGGTGATTCTTATTCAAGCTTGCAGGTTACTTTTAGAATGTCCAATCAGATTATAAGTTGTATTATCAAAGAAGTGAGTGAAGCTATAATTGGATGTTTAAAAGAAAATATACTGGTGAGTTTATTAATCTAGTTTATTAATCAATCAGATCTCCAAATTCACGCATAAACCCCTCACTTTCTTGGCTATTAATACTGGCTTCAGGCGAAGAAAGTTGGGCGTCTGCAGTGGATGGAACTGCTGCTGGTGAGGGTGTACTTTGGAGGCCTGATGGTCCAGCATGGTTTGATTCATTACGCGAAAGTTGAGAATCAGGAGTCCAATATCCATGTTGCTGGTACATGTACTCATATTCACCGCGATCGGCACTAAACAAGATATTGGAAATGTGGTGCTGTACACAGGCCCTAGTATTTTGAGAGTACGTCTTGAGTTTTTCAGTAATAAATTTCCCAAAAGTAGTGCATTCATCCGATTTAGCAGAAGTAAAGTCTTGCAAAATTTGGAAAGTCGAGTGCATTATTTCATCACTTCCATCCACCTTCGCTTTTTTCCGTTGTGGTGCATCAGGATTTTCAGGTGGCTTGTTGCGAGTCTCCTGCAAGTCTTGTGTCCCAGGTTCACAAGGAATCTAAAACAAGGTTTTTTTTTTCAGTTACCTAGCATACCAGATGGTTGGCTAAATTTGGCTGAAAACTTCAATAACCAGTGGAATTTCCCTCATTGTGTCGGCGCTATAGATGGCAAACATGTAGTCCTGCAAGCCCCATACAGAAGTGGAAGCGATTACTATAATTTTAAAGGTTTTTTTAGTATAGTTCTATTTGCGGCTGTGGATTCAAATTACAATATAATATATATAAACTGTGGCTGTCAAGGGAGAATCTCTGATGGAGGAGTATTTAATAATTGTAATTTGTATACTAAAATGCAGAATAAATCTTTGAATCTACCACAGCCAAGAGCATTGCCGATGCGGAACAAAGAAATTCCTTATTATTTTATTGGGGATGAAGCTTTCGCATTATCAGAAAATATAATGAAAGTGTATTCAGGACATCATCGTAAAGGAACAAAGGAGAGAATTTATAATTACAGACTTTGTAGAGCACGGAGAGTAGTCGAAAATGTGTTTGGCATTATGTCAGCAGTTTTCCGAGTGTTGCGGAAACCCATGTTATTGCAACCAGAAAATGCTACTTTAGTAGTTAATGCCATAGCACACCTACATAACTTCTTACGAAGAAATCGGCGAAGTAGGGATTTGTACACACCTCCGGGATCTTTTGACAGGGACAATTTAGGAGTAATCACACCAGGATCTTGGAGGGCTGATACCGAAGAAAATGCTGGTTTAATGGATTTGGATGAACAACAAGAAGCAGCACAAATAGTTCCTCAAGAGATACGTGAAGAAATTAGTAATTATTGTTCGCAAGAAGGAGCAGTACCATGGCAAAACGAATATGCTTAATGTTTATTAATGTCCTGCTTTATTTAGCCTTGATAGGTTAAAAAATATTTAAAACCTGTGTAAACAGATATTAAATGTAATATACATAATATACTAACTGAATCTGTTGTCTTCCGTGGTTCATATCTGTCCAGTATAAATGATAAAGCTGCATATGCGAACCAGGTACTAGTATATACTTCTTCTGCACCTGAAATATAGATTATGTAATATGTACTGAATTGAATAAATTAATAAATAAATAAATAAATGGTGAAGGCACCTATAGTCCACTTGTTTAGGTATGCGGATGCCCAGTTTTGAAGTGTAATCAACATTGATCAAGATCATTTCTAATCAAGTTTACATTTTTTCTAAACAAATGGCCTATAGTGAAGGTATCATCAACAAACAAAACATGCCCTAGGTACACACGAGTCGTGTGGAATGTGACCTCTCCGCCACTCACACTCACCCCTTGCTTGTCACAGTTATTGTCATGACTAAAGTAGATGTAGGTACATAAATAAAATATGTTACCCACCTTTTCCGGTTCCTGAAGCACTTTTTTTCATTTTGCTCTTTTCTCTTCTAAGAGATGCTAACAGGCTTGTGATTTTCTTTTGACATTCTTCTACGGTTATTCCAAATTGATCCGATAATTTCACCCAACCGTCTTGTTTTATTATTTTATTAAAGTGTTGAGGATGCTTAGGGTCCCATAATTCCCTGATTTCCCTATATTTTTCTATGAATAATAGAGTCTTCTCTTTGTCCCAAGCCATTACTTAAATTTACAACTGTCCGTGACGCCAAAAAAATCTCCGAAGCGTCAGAAACACTTTATGACAACGTGCGTTCACTTCACTGTCACGTAGGCTACTGAGCGGGCGGGCGGGGGGCTAGGGGCAGTGAAGCCCCCCGCCCGCCCGCTGAAGCTGTGAAGCGCATTGATGTTACAAGTTGTATCAAGATATTACACATTGTATCAATACAAGGTGCGCATTGTAATGCTCGGTTCTCCTCCTTCACTGATGTATGCCCGTTTTGTATCATTACAAGGTGCGCATTGTAATGCTCGGTTCTCCTCCTTCACTGATGTAATGCTCAAATCTGTAACGTTACATAACACGCGAATGCTCCCGGTGAGGGAGCACCCTTAAGTGTTCTCAAAGACATGTAAAGCAGGACTATCTGCAGTATGCCACCATTTGTACAGATATAGTAATTGGGGGTTACCCGACTCTAGGGAAATCACATCAACCATAGGGAGTTAAACGACTCGTTGTTAAGAAAATGGTGTTACTTGTGGAAAAGCAAACACAATGTATCTCGCTATACAGTCAGAATTATGAACTACAGACTTTTAATTGGCAAACGTTCAGCAGATCACTAATTGCAAAACTCTAAACCAATTAAAGCTTTAATACCCAGGAATAAGTTCAATCTTAATCTGACGCTCGAAAGCTTCGATACACGAAATCTGTGCAAAAATACTTCAGAAAACTACACTATCGTAGTGTAGTGAAAAGTGCTCACGTAGAAATCATACACTAAAACAAGATCAATACTCACCATATGATATTAATAGTAAACGCACTTTTTTAAATTAAAACCAACTGTAAATATAGCAACCATAATATTTAGTTTTGTGGCTTTCAATTGGGGTAATTGAAGAAATATATTTCCATTACATGTGTACAGACACAGAATACTGAAATCCTATTGTATGAATTAAATCCAAATATGTCAAATGCATTTGATATTATTGAGTTTTAAAATTTAACATATACAAAACAGAAGGTCAAGGAAAACCCAGAAACACTGAAGTGAAAGTCTTGAAACCAAATAGATACTTAGTGGAAACACAGAGTAAAGACCATTACAGTAGGAACCTAATTAAAAAGTTCTAAATAGGAGCTCGCCCCTAGTAGCCATGGAGCAATAATCAAATAGTGTTTGTCCCGTAGAGTAAGAAATCCATGAATTACGAAACATGTGATTATAATATTTTGTATTTGTAATAACACAAATTAAATAATAAATTAAAGAAAGACAAATTACCTTGGAGTTACTTTAGGAAAAGGACTACAGGGTAATTAAGAACTTTTGGACCATGTTTACCTGTTTCTATGTTGATGTCTAGGAATGCATGGTTTTCAATTTTTAAATTAAATTGGTCACAAATTCCTAAACTATACGTGTTAGGAACATACTCTTAGTAACCTTTAACAAGATAATCTAAAGATGTCTTCATTACTGGAAATGAAATAACTCTTATGTAAGGATTAATACTGAATCCCTACGAAGATCGATTTTAAACAAACAGAGAACAAATAAGACGCATTGTTTTTTCATTGGTTTACATACTATTTGTGATATTTTGTTATTGACACTGCAAAGAGTCCTACAACCATTAGATTTACCACTAGTCGTAGATCGATCATTAACGCTCAAAAAATGGGACGGAAAAGTAGTGCACAAATAGCGACGCATGCACTCCTTTCCCCCAGTGTGTGACAAGGCTAGACGAAAGTCACCGATTCTAACACTCGAGCTGTATAATCCGAATGAATTACAAAGCACTACGCAGCGCTATAGATAATATAACGGCCAGATGTCTACTGTATTAGGCGGGTTGTAATACATAGATATACCTCGGACGAAGAATCAAGATGTGCTTGACATTAAAATAATAATACCTTGTTAGAGCGAGACAAGTATATGGAAAGTTCTAAAGAGTGAAAAGGAAAAAACCCATTCTTTTTGTCCCTTTCATAGTTTAGCTTTTTTTTGGTGTGCTCAACTGTCATACGTGCCCAACAAATTTGACGCGTGCCTCTGTGATACTAATTTATAGCGATTATTACGAGTTTTTAATAAAGTTTATGTGTTTAATATAATGTTGGAGTTGTATAGAACGCCATAATTGTGGAGCATTGCTGTGTGATCGGCTGTAACAGTCGCAGCAAACGCAAATTAAGAAACATAACCTTACATTTCGTAAGTATTATTATTGTTTTGTTGTTTACCATTTGCATTGTACAATTACATAAAGGTTCCGTTAGATTACAGAATAACAGGTTTATAATATGCAGAAATAATTAAGAAAGGTCCCAAATTCTAATTTTAAAGTTTAGTTCAAACCAAACTGTATCAATTTAGTAATATACAACCAATCGTCATACATTGGTGATATCAATGTCATGCGGCCATTTTATAGGGCGTTTTGAATTTTATCAGGTTATTCCTATTTTAGGAATACCATTAGTTGAGAATTAAAGTTACCCATAATAGTGGGTAATTTTTCACATATGGACCAATGTTAATAATGAAGTTTATATTCAGATTTAATAAATATTGTTAAGATTCGTTTAAGTGCATATAATCAGTTATACTATTGTTTTATGTTTTAGATTTACAAAAGATACTGCACTTCGTGACTTCTGGATAAATTCAAATGGTCCAGGAAAAATCACCCGCGTATTTTGTTCTAAGCATTTTAATGAAACTTGCTTTAGAAAAACTGAACTGTTAACGTTGTTAACGCAGTAAATAAAATCATTTCTCCACAGTTTTTTAATTTGCTTCTTCCTCAATTAAACCATCCCATATTATTCCTATCTTATGAGAGAATAAATTATTGTGAGTTAGTGAGGGTTTGCAGCTGTATATAATGAATAATACTTATTCTACTTGTAATATATATTTGTTGTATATATAACTCGACACTATATATATACGAGTATACATACTAGATACTTGCCCGAGAAAAAAACAATGGATTCTGACTATAATATTAACAGGGCGTAGCAAAACAAAATTTTTAATTAAAAAAAAATCAATGAAGTTACTATAATAAGGTATACTTTGCATTCAATAGCATAAACTGGAAATGAAAAAAAAAAAAATACCTTTAATCGTAAGCTGTGATAGCCTAGTGGTTAGGACGTCAGCGTCCTAATCAGATGTCGATGATTCGAATCCAGGCACGTTGTTATGTGCGTTTTTAAGCAATTAAAATAGCACTTGCTTCAACGGTGAAGGAAAACATCGTGAGGAAACCTGCACGCCTGAGATTTTATTTATTTTATTTTTATTTTTATTGGATCATTAAACTAGTCACTATCTATATAAAAACAACAAAAACATTTCAGAAGAACAAACACCAGATAGTGACTTTCTAGAAATGACCACAGCATGCACAACCTTAAAATAAAAGAGGCCACAGAACTGCAGGAGATGTCGCAGATATTCCTGTGATCATTCAGCATTGAGCATATTCTATAGATAGGCGCATGCTGATCTGCCTTGGTTCGACAAAACGGTAAATGAAACGTTTTTCGATTCCGGAGGCGACTACCATTACGCGGCATACTAAACCTCAGACGCTGCCTAAAACTTCCCAATTAACCTGAGCCAAGTCAGTATTAATGGCCTCAAAATCACACAAATTAAAATTAAGATATGAAGCAGAGTTACTTTTTAGCAATCTTTCAATGGAGTTACCACAATCAATAACCAAGGCCGGGTGATGAGAATCAATGGGAAGCAATGGAGAAGAAGATTTGACTACAGTTAATAATGGATAATTAGAAATAACTAAGTCAAGAATTCGATCGTTGTCGTTCAAAATAGAATTGAATTGGAGTAAGTTACAAAAGGACAATGTGTCCGAAAAATCATGATCGATTACATGACTAGTGGGCTGAGGGGTGAGAGAGTGACTGTTATATGTAGGAATCCAGGTGCCATGCCATGTGTGGCAGATTAAAATCCCCTATAAGTAAAAAAAATGATGTTAAAACTGTGTTTTGATATACATTTGTTAAGATTTTTAGAAATAATTCAAGATATTTATAGTCAACTGGAGGAGGTAAATAAACAGTGCCTTTGCCCGGTATGCCGTGACACAACCCAACTACCGCCAATCGGCCTTTACCAAATTCAAATTTAAAAATAATCTTTATTCAAATAGTCCTTAAAAAGGCACTTTTGACGCGTCAATCATTTACACAGTAGTTATTTCATGGTGATAACTATATTCGTAAACTTAAAACTAAAGCTATGAGGGTTCCAAACGCGCCCCGGTCTAAGAAGAAGCCCACAACAAACTTAGCCGGGGTTTTTCTTTTTTTTCGTTATCACCATCTCACATAATGAATAAAATTAATAATAAACTATAGTACCTATGGAGATAGAGCAATTCACACCCAAGCTTTTTTATCGTTTATATAATCCTTAATATCGTAATATCAAACGTCAAGTACGCATTAGCTCCGTATTTAAAAATCGATTAAAGTGTAACTAATGATAAAATTTACAAATAAAACAGTTTAGCAAGCTAATATCAGTGCAGTAGTAAAGTGTAAATGTTCGCAAGGGCTGCTGATTAGTATTTGGTAACAAAATAGTGTTCCAAAAAGTGGCAGTTGAGTAACAGTTCCTGTGCCTTGTCGAAACGTAAAAACGTAAATACATCGTAAGCAGAAGTTTTTCGGTCACTGTGCAGTGTTTACGTACACCTCCTGTCTTTCTCTGCCCCCTGATATAAGTGCTAAAAGTGAATTTATTGCCTCAGAGTGAATCTACAATAAAACGTTTAATTTTATTTTAAAGTGGGTACTTTCTTAAAAAATTCATAATAGCTAACATCAATCTACCTCACGCAATTACATTCAGATCAACAATTACGCCGCTGTGATCAACGATTCCGTGGCGCATTCTCAAAAACGCCACTCGAATTCGCAGCACCCCCTGGTTCGAATCCTGCCACCGGCCGACCAACAAGAACTTTTTCTATTTTCAATTTTTTAACTTGGATTGATTTATAAAGTAATACTCGACACCGAATACTAATTCACCATGGTAGGCACTTGTGGTGCGTGCAGGGGGCACATTAGCGTAACTGTAAAACGCGTAAAATGCACACAATGTAGTTGCTTGTATCACTCGGAGTGTGTCGGATTTACTGGGGACTCCACATCACCTAGAACGCAATGGAAGTGTCCAAACTGTGTGGCGGCTGCTAGGAAAGGCGGGGACAATTCTAATACCCCAGTACGCGTGGAGAAATTGAGTAAACTGCCGCGCTCGGCCGGTGCCGATTCTGCCGAACCGGCCGATTGTGACGATTTAAGAATGCCCACTGATAATACTACGTTAATAAATCGCTTTGAGAGCATCCTAGACGCTAAACTAAAAACAATTAAAAATGAAATTGTGGAACAACTGAAATCGACTATCTTCACGGAATTAAAAAGTGAAATAGTTTCTGTAATGTCAGAATTATCACAATTACAGGCCTCTCATAACCAACTACAGTTAGAAAATGACCAACTCAAAAATAAATTATGCACGTTGCAAGAGCGTGTCACTGTATCTGAGGATCAGCTCTCGGAACTCCGCTCCCAGTTCAGTAGACAGCAGCAGCAAGGCAGAATTAATAATTTAGAGATCGTGGGACTTCCCGAGACTAAAAGTGAATCACCTGCTGACCTCGTTATAAAAATCGCCGAGTATGCCGGCGTGGAAATAAGGCAGGACGACATTGAATTCGCACATCGTGTCCAGCCCCAAAAGACCATAGCGGGAAGACCCAAACCCATTGTTGTAAAGTTGCGAGACCGAATGTGTAAAGACAAAGTACTTTCAGGTTTAAAAAGAAAAAAGGGCATTTGCACGAAGGATATAGGCATCAATGGAATGGAGAAAAATTTTTTTGTTAACGAGCATCTTACACCCGAGAACAAGCAGCTTCTCAAAAAAGTTAAATCTCTTGCACATGAAAAGGCTTTTAAATTTGTCTGGGTTAGAAATTGCAACATTTTTTTACGGAAAAACGAAGAATCACCGGCTTTAAGCATACGCACGGAGAAAGATCTGGAAAAATTAAAGTGATTTCTTGCCATATGACTGAAACTGTACTAACATCTATCACAAAAACCAACACTAACACACAACATATCTCAATTTGTATTCTACAACCTCCTTCCTCATTACACGCACTGTACACATCTGCCAGACTGAGCAATCATATCTTAAAATCTAAGGGCCACTAAATTTTTTCCTGGGTTATGAATCACATAATTTTGACTGTCATTCTCGTTTGTTCATGTATTTCACGCACGCTACTTGCAAAATTATATTTTGATCTCATTATATTGGTACTTTCATATATCTCTCACAGGCGCTAGCCCCATAAGTATCGTTTATCAGAATGTGCGTGGGCTACGTACTAAGACCACATTCGGCAAAATATACAAAACCACGACTTTGATTTAATTTTAATCACAGAGTCCTGGTTAACGAGTGGGATTTACGATCGTGAAATCTGCGATAACAGATACGATATCTTACGCTGTGATCGTAACACTGAAACGTCAACAAAGAAGCTAGGAGGTGGAGTGCTACTATGTGCCTCTAAGAAATTGCAAATCCAGCATCAACGCAATTGGATATGTCCTGGCATGGAGTCTCTGTGGGCGACCATACCAGCAGAAACTCTACACATCCATGGTAGGCGCAATGTCCACATTGGGTTAATTTATGCACCGCCTGACAATCTGTTACCAACTCGAATTGAATCAATAACTACTCGTCTCGCTGAAATAATTGCGTTAAATCCTAATGATTTTATCCTTCTGGCTGGGGACTTTAACCTACCTAACATCATATGGTCGGACTCTGGACCTGTAATACTCAAAAAGGGCTCAGTGGAACTACAAAATGCTTTTTTGAACCTTAACGATGTTTGCAATCTGTCTGGTCTAAAACAGCAGAATATAATAAAAAACACTAAACAAAATACGTTGGACCTAATTTTTAGTAATATTGATTTTGATGTTCACCACTGTTCTTTGCCCCTCGTCCCTGAAGATGTATACCATCCTTGTCTAGAGTTCAATTTTTCTAGCTTGTTAGTCCGTAACACGCAATATAAGCCGATTAAACGCCCTAACTTCTTCAAAGCAGACTACAGTAAAATAAACGAATTTTTGTCCACTATTGAGTGGGATGAGGTATTAGTTGCAGATTCAATTAATGACGTAATAGATACTTTTTACTCCTTGATAAAAGAAAGTATAGACAACTACATCCCCGTAAAATCTAAGTCTAAATCAAACTTCCCTGTATGGTACTCGAAGTCTCTGACTCGCATAGTAAATGAAAAGCTTCAAAAACACAGAAACTGGAAGGAAACCAATAATCCTCGAGACTATGATGAGTTTGCGATACTAAGAGCAAGGCAAAAACGTGTGCAGCAGAAATGCTTTACATCTTACACACAGCGTATGCAAAACTATATCCGAAAGGACCCTAAACTACTTTTCTCCTATATGAAATCATTAAGAAGCAACAAAGACGGGTATCCTACAAAACTAACACTAGGACAATCTACATACACTGACGATATCTCAGTATGCAACGGCTTCAGTGATTATTTTCAGAGTGTTTTTGTAAAACCTGCGAACTCTTATGACGCACCGAGCCCTTCGAATACAGCACATAATGAATCCATCTGTAAACTAATTATCGGAGAAGATGAAATTGGTAAGTTGCTTAAAGCGTTAAAAACAAATAAGGGAGCCGGTAGCGATGGCATTCCCTCAATTTTTCTTAACAAATGTGCTGCTACTTTGGCTAAGCCTCTCTCCATTATCTTCAACTTATCTCTTAATGTATTCTGCGCATTTCCGGATAAATGGAAAGAAGCATTAGTTGTTCCTGTTCATAAAGGTGGATCAAAAACTCAAATTGAAAATTACCGGCCAATATCAATTCTCAACGGGATGAGCAAACTATTTGAGACCGTTGTCTTTAGACGCATAAGCCCGTTTATTACAAGATCTATACCCAACGAGCAGCATGGCTTTGTAAAGAATCGCTCCACTGTCACTAACTTAGCAGTATTCACGGACTACGTGCTAAAGACTATGGATGAAAGATGTTAGGTGGATGTGATCTATACAGATTTCGAAAAGGCCTTTGACCGTGTGGATCACGTAATCTTACTCCAGAAATTAAATACACTGGGAATAAGTGGAAACTTACATCGATGGTTCACCTCGTACATCAAAAATCGTATGCAAGCAGTTGTAACGGGAAGCGCCAGAAGTAATTTTGTACCTATACCATCGGGAGTACCGCAAGGGTCTATCTTAGGCCCTCTTTTGTACAACGCCTATTTATTCGACATAGGAAGTTGTCTTTCTCATGCTCAACATCTAATGTTCGCAGATGACAAAAAAATCTTCCTCAAAATATGTAACAATGATGATTGCCAAAAGTTACAAGAAGACCTTAATGCTTTAACGGAATACAACACAAATACAACAATACAATACATTAGGAATAGGATTGTCATCAATGTCAAAAAATGTCACCATATTACCCTGACTCGCAAATTAAAGTCAATAGTATTCGATTACAGGATAAACGGTATACTAGTATCAAAAGTGAATACCGTAAGAGACTTAGGCATCAAAATTGATACTAAGCTTTCTATGAATGACCATATTGATATTGTTGCAGATAAAGCGTACAGGCAACTAGGTTTCATTAAACGTGTAACTCGAAATTTTAATAACATACAGTGCATAAAATCACTCTATTTTACCTATGTTCGTAGTGTACTTGAGTACGCCTGTAATATCTGGTCACCCTTCTATACAATTTATTCACAAAGGATTGAGTCTATTCAAAGACAGTTTCTAAATTATCTAGCGTTCAAAGAATATAAAAACTTCTCATGCTATGAGGAAGCTTGCAAACACTATAGAATTGACACGTTAGAGAAGCGTAGGAGCCTAAGTGATATGTTGCTTCTGCAAGCTATCGTATCTGGTAAAATTGACTGTCCCGCTTTGCTGGCAAGCTTCTCACTAAATGTCCCCTCACTGAATACCAGCTCATCTCTTAGACCTCGACAAAAGCGCCTTTTGACTGTACCTAAAGCACACACAAACTATGCTCAAAACTCAGTTCTTATACGTCTGGCTAGCACCTACAATAAATCTTATTACAATTTAGACCTATTTCACTCAACTAAACTGCAGCTAAAAAAAGAAATACTAAATCTGCCTAAATAGTAATGTTTTTACCCCTTTCAACACGTGCCCATACATACATACACACACACACACACACACACACACACACACAAACAAACTCACTCACTAACTTACACACTCACAATTACACATGTACACCCACTTACTTGTTAACTTGTTCACCTTACTCAGTTTCACTAAGTTACATTTTAATTTTTAAATTTTTACCTATTTAACGTATTTTGTATATATTGTGTAATCTCTTTGGCCTTATTTTATGTTTTTTCTTAATTGTATACCAATGAATTATAACGCTGTTGATTACTTGCAAATAAATAAATAAATAAATAAATAAATAAATATGATTTTTCTACAAGCTTTCGTTTTATAAAAACTTTGAACTTATTGATAGACATCTCAAACACCAAGTGCGTCACGTGACTCCTCCTCCTCATAGAGGCCTTTGCCTGGCGTGCCTAAGTTACTGGCTAGCTAAGTTACTGGCTAGCTAAGTTACTGGCTAGCTAAGTTACTGGCTAGCTAAGTTACTGGCTAGCTAAGTTACTGGCTAGCTAAGTTACTGGCTAGCTAAGTTACTGGCTAGCTAAGTTACTGGCTAGCTAAGTTACTGGCTAGCTAAGTTACTGGCTAGCTAAGTTACTGGCTAGCTAAGTTACTGGCTAGCTAAGTTACTGGCTAGCTAAGTTACTGGCTAGCTAAGTTACTGGCTAGCTAAGTTACTGGCTAGCTAAGTTACTGGCTAGCTAAGTTACTGGCTAGCTAAGTTACTGGCTAGCTAAGTTACTGGCTAGCTAAGTTACTGGCTAGCTAAGTTACTGGCTAGCTAAGTTACTGGCTAGCTAAGTTACTGGCTAGCTAAGTTACTGGCTAGCTAAGTTACTGGCTAGCTAAGTTACTGGCTAGCTAAGTTACTGGCTAGCTAAGTTACTGGCTAGCTAAGTTACTGGCTAGCTAAGTTACTGGCTAGCTAAGTTACTGGCTAGCTAAGTTACTGGCTAGCTAAGTTACTGGCTAGCTAAGTTACTGGCTAGCTAAGTTACTGGCTAGCTAAGTTACTGGCTAGCTAAGTTACTGGCTAGCTAAGTTACTGGCTAGCTAAGTTACTGGCTAGCTAAGTTACTGGCTAGCTAAGTTACTGGCTAGCTAAGTTACTGGCTAGCTAAGTTACTGGCTAGCTAAGTTACTGGCTAGCTAAGTTACTGGCTAGCTAAGTTACTGGCTAGCTAAGTTACTGGCTAGCTAAGTTACTGGCTAGCTAAGTTACTGGCTAGCTAAGTTACTGGCTAGCTAAGTTACTGGCTAGCTAAGTTACTGGCTAGCTAAGTTACTGGCTAGCTAAGTTACTGGCTAGCTAAGTTACTGGCTAGCTAAGTTACTGGCTAGCTAAGTTACTGGCTAGCTAAGTTACTGGCTAGCTAAGTTACTGGCTAGCTAAGTTACTGGCTAGCTAAGTTACTGGCTAGCTAAGTTACTGGCTAGCTAAGTTACTGGCTAGCTAAGTTACTGGCTAGCTAAGTTACTGGCTAGCTAAGTTACTGGCTAGCTAAGTTACTGGCTAGCTAAGTTACTGGCTAGCTAAGTTACTGGCTAGCTAAGTTACTGGCTAGCTAAGTTACTGGCTAGCTAAGTTACTGGCTAGCTAAGTTACTGGCTAGCTAAGTTACTGGCTAGCTAAGTTACTGGCTAGCTAAGTTACTGGCTAGCTAAGTTACTGGCTAGCTAAGTTACTGGCTAGCTAAGTTACTGGCTAGCTAAGTTACTGGCTAGCTAAGTTACTGGCTAGCTAAGTTACTGGCTAGCTAAGTTACTGGCTAGCTAAGTTACTGGCTAGCTAAGTTACTGGCTAGCTAAGTTACTGGCTAGCTAAGTTACTGGCTAGCTAAGTTACTGGCTAGCTAAGTTACTGGCTAGCTAAGTTACTGGCTAGCTAAGTTACTGGCTAGCTAAGTTACTGGCTAGCTAAGTTACTGGCTAGCTAAGTTACTGGCTAGCTAAGTTACTGGCTAGCTAAGTTACTGGCTAGCTAAGTTACTGGCTAGCTAAGTTACTGGCTAGCTAAGTTACTGGCTAGCTAAGTTACTGGCTAGCTAAGTT
Source organism: Lasiommata megera (assembly GCA_928268935.1). Classification (NCBI taxonomy): domain Eukaryota; kingdom Metazoa; phylum Arthropoda; class Insecta; order Lepidoptera; family Nymphalidae; genus Lasiommata; species Lasiommata megera. Next base: position 212,165 of record OV743326.1, read on the forward strand.
ACTGGCTAGCTAAGTTACTGGCTAGCTAAGTTACTGGCTAGCTAAGTTACTGGCTAGCTAAGTTACTGGCTAGCTAAGTTACTGGCTAGCTAAGTTACTGGCTAGCTAAGTTACTGGCTAGCTAAGTTACTGGCTAGCTAAGTTACTGGCTAGCTAAGTTACTGGCTAGCTAAGTTACTGGCTAGCTAAGTTACTGGCTAGCTAAGTTACTGGCTAGCTAAGTTACTGGCTAGCTAAGTCTGCCTTTGCCTTTGCCTTTGCCTTTGCCTTTGCCTTTGCCTTTGCCTTTGCCTTTGCCTTTGCCTTTGCCTTTGCCTTTGCCTTTGCCTTTGCCTTTGCCTTTGCCTTTGCCTTTGCCTTTGCCTTTGCCTTTGCCTTTGCCTTTGCCTTTGCCTTTGCCTTTGCCTTTGCCTTTGCCTTTGCCTTTGCCTTTGCCTTTGCCTTTGCCTTTGCCTTTGCCTTTGCCTTTGCCTTTGCCTTTGCCTTTGCCTTTGCCTTTGCCTTTGCCTTTGCCTTTGCCTTTGCCTTTGCCTTTGCCTTTGCCTTTGCCTTTGCCTTTGCCTTTGCCTTTGCCTTTGCCTTTGCCTTTGCCTTTGCCTTTGCCTTTGCCTTTGCCTTTGCCTTTGCCTTTGCCTTTGCCTTTGCCTTTGCCTTTGCCTTTGCCTTTGCCTTTGCCTTTGCCTTTGCCTTTGCCTTTGCCTTTGCCTTTGCCTTTGCCTTTGCCTTTGCCTTTGCCTTTGCCTTTGCCTTTGCCTTTGCCTTTGCCTTTGCCTTTGCCTTTGCCTTTGCCTTTGCCTTTGCCTTTGCCTTTGCCTTTGCCTTTGCCTTTGCCTTTGCCTTTGCCTTTGCCTTTGCCTTTGCCTTTGCCTTTGCCTTTGCCTTTGCCTTTGCCTTTGCCTTTGCCTTTGCCTTTGCCTTTGCCTTTGCCTTTGCCTTTGCCTTTGCCTTTGCCTTTGCCTTTGCCCTTGCCTTTGCCTTTGCCTTTGCCTTTGCCTTTGCCTTTGCCTTTGCCTTTGCCTTTGCCTTTGCCTTTGCCTTTGCCTTTGCCTTTGCCTTTGCCTTTGCCTTTGCCTTTGCCTTTGCCTTTGCCTTTGCCTTTGCCTTTGCCTTTGCCTTTGCCTTTGCCTTTGCCTTTGCCTTTGCCTTTGCCTTTGCCTTTGCCTTTGCCTTTGCCTTTGCCTTTGCCTTTGCCTTTGCCTTTGCCTTTGCCTTTGCCTTTGCCTTTGCCTTTGCCTTTGCCTTTGCCTTTGCCTTTGCCTTTGCCTTTGCCTTTGCCTTTGCCTTTGCCTTTGCCTTTGCCTTTGCCTTTGCCTTTGCCTTTGCCTTTGCCTTTGCCTTTGCCTTTGCCTTTGCCTTTGCCTTTGCCTTTGCCTTTGCCTTTGCCTTTGCCTTTGCCTTTGCCTTTGCCTTTGCCTTTGCCTTTGCCTTTGCCTTTGCCTTTGCCTTTGCCTTTGCCTTTGCCTTTGCCTTTGCCTTTGCCTTTGCCTTTGCCTTTGCCTTTGCCTTTGCCTTTGCCTTTGCCTTTGCCTTTGCCTTTGCCTTTGCCTTTGCCTTTGCCTTTGCCTTTGCCTTTGCCTTTGCCTTTGCCTTTGCCTTTGCCTTTGCCTTTGCCTTTGCCTTTGCCTTTGCCTTTGCCTTTGCCTTTGCCTTTGCCTTTGCCTTTGCCTTTGCCTTTGCCTTTGCCTTTGCCTTTGCCTTTGCCTTTGCCTTTGCCTTTGCCTTTGCCTTTGCCTTTGCCTTTGCCTTTGCCTTTGCCTTTGCCTTTGCCTTTGCCTTTGCCTTTGCCTTTGCCTTTGCCTTTGCCTTTGCCTTTGCCTTTGCCTTTGCCTTTGCCTTTGCCTTTGCCTTTGCCTTTGCCTTTGCCTTTGCCTTTGCCTTTGCCTTTGCCTTTGCCTTTGCCTTTGCCTTTGCCTTTGCCTTTGCCTTTGCCTTTGCCTTTGCCTTTGCCTTTGCCTTTGCCTTTGCCTTTGCCTTTGCCTTTGCCTTTGCCTTTGCCTTTGCCTTTGCCTTTGCCTTTGCCTTTGCCTTTGCCTTTGCCTTTGCCTTTGCCTTTGCCTTTGCCTTTGCCTTTGCCTTTGCCTTTGCCTTTGCCTTTGCCTTTGCCTTTGCCTTTGCCTTTGCCTTTGCCTTTGCCTTTGCCTTTGCCTTTGCCTTTGCCTTTGCCTTTGCCTTTGCCTTTGCCTTTGCCTTTGCCTTTGCCTTTGCCTTTGCCTTTGCCTTTGCCTTTGCCTTTGCCTTTGCCTTTGCCTTTGCCTTTGCCTTTGCCTTTGCCTTTGCCTTTGCCTTTGCCTTTGCCTTTGCCTTTGCCTTTGCCTTTGCCTTTGCCTTTGCCTTTGCCTTTGCCTTTGCCTTTGCCTTTGCCTTTGCCTTTGCCTTTGCCTTTGCCTTTGCCTTTGCCTTTGCCTTTGCCTTTGCCTTTGCCTTTGCCTTTGCCTTTGCCTTTGCCTTTGCCTTTGCCTTTGCCTTTGCCTTTGCCTTTGCCTTTGCCTTTGCCTTTGCCTTTGCCTTTGCCTTTGCCTTTGCCTTTGCCTTTGCCTTTGCCTTTGCCTTTGCCTTTGCCTTTGCCTTTGCCTTTGCCTTTGCCTTTGCCTTTGCCTTTGCCTTTGCCTTTGCCTTTGCCTTTGCCTTTGCCTTTGCCTTTGCCTTTGCCTTTGCCTTTGCCTTTGCCTTTGCCTTTGCCTTTGCCTTTGCCTTTGCCTTTGCCTTTGCCTTTGCCTTTGCCTTTGCCTTTGCCTTTGCCTTTGCCTTTGCCTTTGCCTTTGCCTTTGCCTTTGCCTTTGCCTTTGCCTTTGCCTTTGCCTTTGCCTTTGCCTTTGCCTTTGCCTTTGCCTTTGCCTTTGCCTTTGCCTTTGCCTTTGCCTTTGCCTTTGCCTTTGCCTTTGCCTTTGCCTTTGCCTTTGCCTTTGCCTTTGCCTTTGCCTTTGCCTTTGCCTTTGCCTTTGCCTTTGCCTTTGCCTTTGCCTTTGCCTTTGCCTTTGCCTTTGCCTTTGCCTTTGCCTTTGCCTTTGCCTTTGCCTTTGCCTTTGCCTTTGCCTTTGCCTTTGCCTTTGCCTTTGCCTTTGCCTTTGCCTTTGCCTTTGCCTTTGCCTTTGCCTTTGCCTTTGCCTTTGCCTTTGCCTTTGCCTTTGCCTTTGCCTTTGCCTTTGCCTTTGCCTTTGCCTTTGCCTTTGCCTTTGCCTTTGCCTTTGCCTTTGCCTTTGCCTTTGCCTTTGCCTTTGCCTTTGCCTTTGCCTTTGCCTTTGCCTTTGCCTTTGCCTTTGCCTTTGCCTTTGCCTTTGCCTTTGCCTTTGCCTTTGCCTTTGCCTTTGCCTTTGCCTTTGCCTTTGCCTTTGCCTTTGCCTTTGCCTTTGCCTTTGCCTTTGCCTTTGCCTTTGCCTTTGCCTTTGCCTTTGCCTTTGCCTTTGCCTTTGCCTTTGCCTTTGCCTTTGCCTTTGCCTTTGCCTTTGCCTTTGCCTTTGCCTTTGCCTTTGCCTTTGCCTTTGCCTTTGCCTTTGCCTTTGCCTTTGCCTTTGCCTTTGCCTTTGCCTTTGCCTTTGCCTTTGCCTTTGCCTTTGCCTTTGCCTTTGCCTTTGCCTTTGCCTTTGCCTTTGCCTTTGCCTTTGCCTTTGCCTTTGCCTTTGCCTTTGCCTTTGCCTTTGCCTTTGCCTTTGCCTTTGCCTTTGCCTTTGCCTTTGCCTTTGCCTTTGCCTTTGCCTTTGCCTTTGCCTTTGCCTTTGCCTTTGCCTTTGCCTTTGCCTTTGCCTTTGCCTTTGCCTTTGCCTTTGCCTTTGCCTTTGCCTTTGCCTTTGCCTTTGCCTTTGCCTTTGCCTTTGCCTTTGCCTTTGCCTTTGCCTTTGCCTTTGCCTTTGCCTTTGCCTTTGCCTTTGCCTTTGCCTTTGCCTTTGCCTTTGCCTTTGCCTTTGCCTTTGCCTTTGCCTTTGCCTTTGCCTTTGCCTTTGCCTTTGCCTTTGCCTTTGCCTTTGCCTTTGCCTTTGCCTTTGCCTTTGCCTTTGCCTTTGCCTTTGCCTTTGCCTTTGCCTTTGCCTTTGCCTTTGCCTTTGCCTTTGCCTTTGCCTTTGCCTTTGCCTTTGCCTTTGCCTTTGCCTTTGCCTTTGCCTTTGCCTTTGCCTTTGCCTTTGCCTTTGCCTTTGCCTTTGCCTTTGCCTTTGCCTTTGCCTTTGCCTTTGCCTTTGCCTTTGCCTTTGCCTTTGCCTTTGCCTTTGCCTTTGCCTTTGCCTTTGCCTTTGCCTTTGCCTTTGCCTTTGCCTTTGCCTTTGCCTTTGCCTTTGCCTTTGCCTTTGCCTTTGCCTTTGCCTTTGCCTTTGCCTTTGCCTTTGCCTTTGCCTTTGCCTTTGCCTTTGCCTTTGCCTTTGCCTTTGCCTTTGCCTTTGCCTTTGCCTTTGCCTTTGCCTTTGCCTTTGCCTTTGCCTTTGCCTTTGCCTTTGCCTTTGCCTTTGCCTTTGCCTTTGCCTTTGCCTTTGCCTTTGCCTTTGCCTTTGCCTTTGCCTTTGCCTTTGCCTTTGCCTTTGCCTTTGCCTTTGCCTTTGCCTTTGCCTTTGCCTTTGCCTTTGCCTTTGCCTTTGCCTTTGCCTTTGCCTTTGCCTTTGCCTTTGCCTTTGCCTTTGCCTTTGCCTTTGCCTTTGCCTTTGCCTTTGCCTTTGCCTTTGCCTTTGCCTTTGCCTTTGCCTTTGCCTTTGCCTTTGCCTTTGCCTTTGCCTTTGCCTTTGCCTTTGCCTTTGCCTTTGCCTTTGCCTTTGCCTTTGCCTTTGCCTTTGCCTTTGCCTTTGCCTTTGCCTTTGCCTTTGCCTTTGCCTTTGCCTTTGCCTTTGCCTTTGCCTTTGCCTTTGCCTTTGCCTTTGCCTTTGCCTTTGCCTTTGCCTTTGCCTTTGCCTTTGCCTTTGCCTTTGCCTTTGCCTTTGCCTTTGCCTTTGCCTTTGCCTTTGCCTTTGCCTTTGCCTTTGCCTTTGCCTTTGCCTTTGCCTTTGCCTTTGCCTTTGCCTTTGCCTTTGCCTTTGCCTTTGCCTTTGCCTTTGCCTTTGCCTTTGCCTTTGCCTTTGCCTTTGCCTTTGCCTTTGCCTTTGCCTTTGCCTTTGCCTTTGCCTTTGCCTTTGCCTTTGCCTTTGCCTTTGCCTTTGCCTTTGCCTTTGCCTTTGCCTTTGCCTTTGCCTTTGCCTTTGCCTTTGCCTTTGCCTTTGCCTTTGCCTTTGCCTTTGCCTTTGCCTTTGCCTTTGCCTTTGCCTTTGCCTTTGCCTTTGCCTTTGCCTTTGCCTTTGCCTTTGCCTTTGCCTTTGCCTTTGCCTTTGCCTTTGCCTTTGCCTTTGCCTTTGCCTTTGCCTTTGCCTTTGCCTTTGCCTTTGCCTTTGCCTTTGCCTTTGCCTTTGCCTTTGCCTTTGCCTTTGCCTTTGCCTTTGCCTTTGCCTTTGCCTTTGCCTTTGCCTTTGCCTTTGCCTTTGCCTTTGCCTTTGCCTTTGCCTTTGCCTTTGCCTTTGCCTTTGCCTTTGCCTTTGCCTTTGCCTTTGCCTTTGCCTTTGCCTTTGCCTTTGCCTTTGCCTTTGCCTTTGCCTTTGCCTTTGCCTTTGCCTTTGCCTTTGCCTTTGCCTTTGCCTTTGCCTTTGCCTTTGCCTTTGCCTTTGCCTTTGCCTTTGCCTTTGCCTTTGCCTTTGCCTTTGCCTTTGCCTTTGCCTTTGCCTTTGCCTTTGCCTTTGCCTTTGCCTTTGCCTTTGCCTTTGCCTTTGCCTTTGCCTTTGCCTTTGCCTTTGCCTTTGCCTTTGCCTTTGCCTTTGCCTTTGCCTTTGCCTTTGCCTTTGCCTTTGCCTTTGCCTTTGCCTTTGCCTTTGCCTTTGCCTTTGCCTTTGCCTTTGCCTTTGCCTTTGCCTTTGCCTTTGCCTTTGCCTTTGCCTTTGCCTTTGCCTTTGCCTTTGCCTTTGCCTTTGCCTTTGCCTTTGCCTTTGCCTTTGCCTTTGCCTTTGCCTTTGCCTTTGCCTTTGCCTTTGCCTTTGCCTTTGCCTTTGCCTTTGCCTTTGCCTTTGCCTTTGCCTTTGCCTTTGCCTTTGCCTTTGCCTTTGCCTTTGCCTTTGCCTTTGCCTTTGCCTTTGCCTTTGCCTTTGCCTTTGCCTTTGCCTTTGCCTTTGCCTTTGCCTTTGCCTTTGCCTTTGCCTTTGCCTTTGCCTTTGCCTTTGCCTTTGCCTTTGCCTTTGCCTTTGCCTTTGCCTTTGCCTTTGCCTTTGCCTTTGCCTTTGCCTTTGCCTTTGCCTTTGCCTTTGCCTTTGCCTTTGCCTTTGCCTTTGCCTTTGCCTTTGCCTTTGCCTTTGCCTTTGCCTTTGCCTTTGCCTTTGCCTTTGCCTTTGCCTTTGCCTTTGCCTTTGCCTTTGCCTTTGCCTTTGCCTTTGCCTTTGCCTTTGCCTTTGCCTTTGCCTTTGCCTTTGCCTTTGCCTTTGCCTTTGCCTTTGCCTTTGCCTTTGCCTTTGCCTTTGCCTTTGCCTTTGCCTTTGCCTTTGCCTTTGCCTTTGCCTTTGCCTTTGCCTTTGCCTTTGCCTTTGCCTTTGCCTTTGCCTTTGCCTTTGCCTTTGCCTTTGCCTTTGCCTTTGCCTTTGCCTTTGCCTTTGCCTTTGCCTTTGCCTTTGCCTTTGCCTTTGCCTTTGCCTTTGCCTTTGCCTTTGCCTTTGCCTTTGCCTTTGCCTTTGCCTTTGCCTTTGCCTTTGCCTTTGCCTTTGCCTTTGCCTTTGCCTTTGCCTTTGCCTTTGCCTTTGCCTTTGCCTTTGCCTTTGCCTTTGCCTTTGCCTTTGCCTTTGCCTTTGCCTTTGCCTTTGCCTTTGCCTTTGCCTTTGCCTTTGCCTTTGCCTTTGCCTTTGCCTTTGCCTTTGCCTTTGCCTTTGCCTTTGCCTTTGCCTTTGCCTTTGCCTTTGCCTTTGCCTTTGCCTTTGCCTTTGCCTTTGCCTTTGCCTTTGCCTTTGCCTTTGCCTTTGCCTTTGCCTTTGCCTTTGCCTTTGCCTTTGCCTTTGCCTTTGCCTTTGCCTTTGCCTTTGCCTTTGCCTTTGCCTTTGCCTTTGCCTTTGCCTTTGCCTTTGCCTTTGCCTTTGCCTTTGCCTTTGCCTTTGCCTTTGCCTTTGCCTTTGCCTTTGCCTTTGCCTTTGCCTTTGCCTTTGCCTTTGCCTTTGCCTTTGCCTTTGGCTTTGCCTTTGCCTTTGCCTTTGCCTTTGCCTTTGCCTTTGCCTTTGCCTTTGCCTTTGCCTTTGCCTTTGCCTTTGCCTTTGCCTTTGCCTTTGCCTTTGCCTTTGCCTTTGCCTTTGCCTTTGCCTTTGCCTTTGCCTTTGCCTTTGCCTTTGCCTTTGCCTTTGCCTTTGCCTTTGCCTTTGCCTTTGCCTTTGCCTTTGCCTTTGCCTTTGCCTTTGCCTTTGCCTTTGCCTTTGCCTTTGCCTTTGCCTTTGCCTTTGCCTTTGCCTTTGCCTTTGCCTTTGCCTTTGCCTTTGCCTTTGCCTTTGCCTTTGCCTTTGCCTTTGCCTTTGCCTTTGCCTTTGCCTTTGCCTTTGCCTTTGCCTTTGCCTTTGCCTTTGCCTTTGCCTTTGCCTTTGCCTTTGCCTTTGCCTTTGCCTTTGCCTTTGCCTTTGCCTTTGCCTTTGCCTTTGCCTTTGCCTTTGCCTTTGCCTTTGCCTTTGCCTTTGCCTTTGCCTTTGCCTTTGCCTTTGCCTTTGCCTTTGCCTTTGCCTTTGCCTTTGCCTTTGCCTTTGCCTTTGCCTTTGCCTTTGCCTTTGCCTTTGCCTTTGCCTTTGCCTTTGCCTTTGCCTTTGCCTTTGCCTTTGCCTTTGCCTTTGCCTTTGCCTTTGCCTTTGCCTTTGCCTTTGCCTTTGCCTTTGCCTTTGCCTTTGCCTTTGCCTTTGCCTTTGCCTTTGCCTTTGCCTTTGCCTTTGCCTTTGCCTTTGCCTTTGCCTTTGCCTTTGCCTTTGCCTTTGCCTTTGCCTTTGCCTTTGCCTTTGCCTTTGCCTTTGCCTTTGCCTTTGCCTTTGCCTTTGCCTTTGCCTTTGCCTTTGCCTTTGCCTTTGCCTTTGCCTTTGCCTTTGCCTTTGCCTTTGCCTTTGCCTTTGCCTTTGCCTTTGCCTTTGCCTTTGCCTTTGCCTTTGCCTTTGCCTTTGCCTTTGCCTTTGCCTTTGCCTTTGCCTTTGCCTTTGCCTTTGCCTTTGCCTTTGCCTTTGCCTTTGCCTTTGCCTTTGCCTTTGCCTTTGCCTTTGCCTTTGCCTTTGCCTTTGCCTTTGCCTTTGCCTTTGCCTTTGCCTTTGCCTTTGCCTTTGCCTTTGCCTTTGCCTTTGCCTTTGCCTTTGCCTTTGCCTTTGCCTTTGCCTTTGCCTTTGCCTTTGCCTTTGCCTTTGCCTTTGCCTTTGCCTTTGCCTTTGCCTTTGCCTTTGCCTTTGCCTTTGCCTTTGCCTTTGCCTTTGCCTTTGCCTTTGCCTTTGCCTTTGCCTTTGCCTTTGCCTTTGCCTTTGCCTTTGCCTTTGCCTTTGCCTTTGCCTTTGCCTTTGCCTTTGCCTTTGCCTTTGCCTTTGCCTTTGCCTTTGCCTTTGCCTTTGCCTTTGCCTTTGCCTTTGCCTTTGCCTTTGCCTTTGCCTTTGCCTTTGGCTTTGCCTTTGCCTTTGCCTTTGCCTTTGCCTTTGCCTTTGCCTTTGCCTTTGCCTTTGCCTTTGCCTTTGCCTTTGCCTTTGCCTTTGCCTTTGCCTTTGCCTTTGCCTTTGCCTTTGCCTTTGCCTTTGCCTTTGCCTTTGCCTTTGCCTTTGCCTTTGCCTTTGCCTTTGCCTTTGCCTTTGCCTTTGCCTTTGCCTTTGCCTTTGCCTTTGCCTTTGCCTTTGCCTTTGCCTTTGCCTTTGCCTTTGCCTTTGCCTTTGCCTTTGCCTTTGCCTTTGCCTTTGCCTTTGCCTTTGCCTTTGCCTTTGCCTTTGCCTTTGCCTTTGCCTTTGCCTTTGCCTTTGCCTTTGCCTTTGCCTTTGCCTTTGCCTTTGCCTTTGCCTTTGCCTTTGCCTTTGCCTTTGCCTTTGCCTTTGCCTTTGCCTTTGCCTTTGCCTTTGCCTTTGCCTTTGCCTTTGCCTTTGCCTTTGCCTTTGCCTTTGCCTTTGCCTTTGCCTTTGCCTTTGCCTTTGCCTTTGCCTTTGCCTTTGCCTTTGCCTTTGCCTTTGCCTTTGCCTTTGCCTTTGCCTTTGCCTTTGCCTTTGCCTTTGCCTTTGCCTTTGCCTTTGCCTTTGCCTTTGCCTTTGCCTTTGCCTTTGCCTTTGCCTTTGCCTTTGCCTTTGCCTTTGCCTTTGCCTTTGCCTTTGCCTTTGCCTTTGCCTTTGCCTTTGCCTTTGCCTTTGCCTTTGCCTTTGCCTTTGCCTTTGCCTTTGCCTTTGCCTTTGCCTTTGCCTTTGCCTTTGCCTTTGCCTTTGCCTTTGCCTTTGCCTTTGCCTTTGCCTTTGCCTTTGCCTTTGCCTTTGCCTTTGCCTTTGCCTTTGCCTTTGCCTTTGCCTTTGCCTTTGCCTTTGCCTTTGCCTTTGCCTTTGCCTTTGCCTTTGCCTTTGCCTTTGCCTTTGCCTTTGCCTTTGCCTTTGCCTTTGCCTTTGCCTTTGCCTTTGCCTTTGCCTTTGCCTTTGCCTTTGCCTTTGCCTTTGCCTTTGCCTTTGCCTTTGCCTTTGCCTTTGCCTTTGCCTTTGCCTTTGCCTTTGCCTTTGCCTTTGCCTTTGCCTTTGCCTTTGCCTTTGCCTTTGCCTTTGCCTTTGCCTTTGCCTTTGCCTTTGCCTTTGCCTTTGCCTTTGCCTTTGCCTTTGCCTTTGCCTTTGCCTTTGCCTTTGCCTTTGCCTTTGCCTTTGCCTTTGCCTTTGCCTTTGCCTTTGCCTTTGCCTTTGCCTTTGCCTTTGCCTTTGCCTTTGCCTTTGCCTTTGCCTTTGCCTTTGCCTTTGCCTTTGCCTTTGCCTTTGCCTTTGCCTTTGCCTTTGCCTTTGCCTTTGCCTTTGCCTTTGCCTTTGCCTTTGCCTTTGCCTTTGCCTTTGCCTTTGCCTTTGCCTTTGCCTTTGCCTTTGCCTTTGCCTTTGCCTTTGCCTTTGCCTTTGCCTTTGCCTTTGCCTTTGCCTTTGCCTTTGCCTTTGCCTTTGCCTTTGCCTTTGCCTTTGCCTTTGCCTTTGCCTTTGCCTTTGCCTTTGCCTTTGCCTTTGCCTTTGCCTTTGCCTTTGCCTTTGCCTTTGCCTTTGCCTTTGCCTTTGCCTTTGCCTTTGCCTTTGCCTTTGCCTTTGCCTTTGCCTTTGCCTTTGCCTTTGCCTTTGCCTTTGCCTTTGCCTTTGCCTTTGCCTTTGCCTTTGCCTTTGCCTTTGCCTTTGCCTTTGCCTTTGCCTTTGCCTTTGCCTTTGCCTTTGCCTTTGCCTTTGCCTTTGCCTTTGCCTTTGCCTTTGCCTTTGCCTTTGCCTTTGCCTTTGCCTTTGCCTTTGCCTTTGCCTTTGCCTTTGCCTTTGCCTTTGCCTTTGCCTTTGCCTTTGCCTTTGCCTTTGCCTTTGCCTTTGCCTTTGCCTTTGCCTTTGCCTTTGCCTTTGCCTTTGCCTTTGCCTTTGCCTTTGCCTTTGCCTTTGCCTTTGCCTTTGCCTTTGCCTTTGCCTTTGCCTTTGCCTTTGCCTTTGCCTTTGCCTTTGCCTTTGCCTTTGCCTTTGCCTTTGCCTTTGCCTTTGCCTTTGCCTTTGCCTTTGCCTTTGCCTTTGCCTTTGCCTTTGCCTTTGCCTTTGCCTTTGCCTTTGCCTTTGCCTTTGCCTTTGCCTTTGCCTTTGCCTTTGCCTTTGCCTTTGCCTTTGCCTTTGCCTTTGCCTTTGCCTTTGCCTTTGCCTTTGCCTTTGCCTTTGCCTTTGCCTTTGCCTTTGCCTTTGCCTTTGCCTTTGCCTTTGCCTTTGCCTTTGCCTTTGCCTTTGCCTTTGCCTTTGCCTTTGCCTTTGCCTTTGCCTTTGCCTTTGCCTTTGCCTTTGCCTTTGCCTTTGCCTTTGCCTTTGCCTTTGCCTTTGCCTTTGCCTTTGCCTTTGCCTTTGCCTTTGCCTTTGCCTTTGCCTTTGCCTTTGCCTTTGCCTTTGCCTTTGCCTTTGCCTTTGCCTTTGCCTTTGCCTTTGCCTTTGCCTTTGCCTTTGCCTTTGCCTTTGCCTTTGCCTTTGCCTTTGCCTTTGCCTTTGCCTTTGCCTTTGCCTTTGCCTTTGCCTTTGCCTTTGCCTTTGCCTTTGCCTTTGCCTTTGCCTTTGCCTTTGCCTTTGCCTTTGCCTTTGCCTTTGCCTTTGCCTTTGCCTTTGCCTTTGCCTTTGCCTTTGCCTTTGCCTTTGCCTTTGCCTTTGCCTTTGCCTTTGCCTTTGCCTTTGCCTTTGCCTTTGCCTTTGCCTTTGCCTTTGCCTTTGCCTTTGCCTTTGCCTTTGCCTTTGCCTTTGCCTTTGCCTTTGCCTTTGCCTTTGCCTTTGCCTTTGCCTTTGCCTTTGCCTTTGCCTTTGCCTTTGCCTTTGCCTTTGCCTTTGCCTTTGCCTTTGCCTTTGCCTTTGCCTTTGCCTTTGCCTTTGCCTTTGCCTTTGCCTTTGCCTTTGCCTTTGCCTTTGCCTTTGCCTTTGCCTTTGCCTTTGCCTTTGCCTTTGCCTTTGCCTTTGCCTTTGCCTTTGCCTTTGCCTTTGCCTTTGCCTTTGCCTTTGCCTTTGCCTTTGCCTTTGCCTTTGCCTTTGCCTTTGCCTTTGCCTTTGCCTTTGCCTTTGCCTTTGCCTTTGCCTTTGCCTTTGCCTTTGCCTTTGCCTTTGCCTTTGCCTTTGCCTTTGCCTTTGCCTTTGCCTTTGCCTTTGCCTTTGCCTTTGCCTTTGCCTTTGCCTTTGCCTTTGCCTTTGCCTTTGCCTTTGCCTTTGCCTTTGCCTTTGCCTTTGCCTTTGCCTTTGCCTTTGCCTTTGCCTTTGCCTTTGCCTTTGCCTTTGCCTTTGCCTTTGCCTTTGCCTTTGCCTTTGCCTTTGCCTTTGCCTTTGCCTTTGCCTTTGCCTTTGCCTTTGCCTTTGCCTTTGCCTTTGCCTTTGCCTTTGCCTTTGCCTTTGCCTTTGCCTTTGCCTTTGCCTTTGCCTTTGCCTTTGCCTTTGCCTTTGCCTTTGCCTTTGCCTTTGCCTTTGCCTTTGCCTTTGCCTTTGCCTTTGCCTTTGCCTTTGCCTTTGCCTTTGCCTTTGCCTTTGCCTTTGCCTTTGCCTTTGCCTTTGCCTTTGCCTTTGCCTTTGCCTTTGCCTTTGCCTTTGCCTTTGCCTTTGCCTTTGCCTTTGCCTTTGCCTTTGCCTTTGCCTTTGCCTTTGCCTTTGCCTTGCCTTTGCCTTTGCCTTTGCCTTTGCCTTTGCCTTTGCCTTTGCCTTTGCCTTTGCCTTTGCCTTTGCCTTTGCCTTTGCCTTTGCCTTTGCCTTTGCCCTTTGCCTTTGCCTTTGCCTTTGCCTTTGCCTTTGCCTTTGCCTTTGCCTTTGCCTTTGCCTTTGCCTTTGCCTTTGCCTTTGCCTTTGCCTTTGCCTTTGCCTTTGCCTTTGCCTTTGCCTTTGCCTTTGCCTTTGCCTTTGCCTTTGCCTTTGCCTTTGCCTTTGCCTTTTGCCTTTGCCTTTGCCTTGCCTTTGCCTTTGCCTTTGCCTTTGCCTTTGCCTTTGCCTTTGCCTTTGCCTTTGCCTTTGCCTTTGCCTTTGCCTTTGCCTTTGCCTTTGCCTTTGCCTTTGCCTTTGCCTTTGCCTTTGCCTATGCCTTTGCTTGCCTTTGCCTTTGCCTTGCCTTTGCCTTTGCCTTTGCCTTTGCCTTTGCCTTTGCCTTTGCCTTTGCCTTTGCCTTTGCCTTTGCCTTTGCCTTTGCCTTTGCCTTTGCCTTTGCCTTTGCCTTTGCCTTTGCCTTTGCCTTTGCCTTTGCCTTTGCCTTTGCCTTTGCCTTTGCCTTTGCCTTTGCCTTTGCCTTTTGCCTTTGCCTTTGCCTTTGCCTTTGCCTTTGCTTTGCCTTTGCCTTTGCCTTTGCCTTTGCCTTTGCCTTGCCCTTTGCCTTTGCCTTTGCCTTTGCCTTTGCCTTTGCCTTTGCCTTTGCCTTTGCTTTGCCTTTGCCTTTGCCTTTGCTTTGCCTTTGCCTTTGCCCTTTGCCTTTGCCTTTGCCTTTGCCTTTGCCTTTTGCCTTTGCCTTTGCCTTTGCCTTTGCCTTTGCCTTTGCCTTTGCCTTTGCCTTTGCCTTTGCCTTTGCCTTTGCCTTTGCCTTTGCCTTTGCCTTTGCCTTTGCCTTGCCTTTGCCTTTGCCTTTGCCTTTGCCTTTGCCTTTGCCTTTGCCTTTGCCTTTTGCCTTTGCCTTTGCCTTTGCCTTTGCCTTTGCCTTTGCCTTTGCCTTTGCCTTTGCCTTTGCCTTTGCCTTTGCCTTTGCCTTTGCCTTTGCCTTTGCCTTTGCCTTTGCCTTTGCCTTTGCCTTTGCCTTTGCCTTTGCCTTTGCCTTTGCCTTGCCTTTGCCTTTGCCTTTGCCTTTGCCTTTGCCTTTGCCTTTGCTTTGCCTTTGCCTTTGCCTTTGCCTTTGCCTTTGCCTTTGCCTTTGCCTTTGCCTTTGCCTTTGCCTTTGCCTTTGCCTTTGCCTTTGCCTTTGCCTTTTGCCTTTGCCTTTGCCTTTGCCTTTGCCTTTGCCTTTGCCTTTGCCTTTGCCTTTGCCTTTGCCTTTGCCTTTGCCTTTGCCTTTGCCTTTGCCTTTGCCTTTGCTTTTGCCTTTGCCTTTGCCTTTGCCTTTGCCTTTGCCTTTGCCTTTGCTTTGCCTTTGCCTTTGCCTTTGCCTTTGCCTTTGCCTTTGCCTTTGCCTTTGCCTTTGCCTTTGCCTTTGCCTTTGCCTTTGCCTTTGCCTTTGCCTTTGCCTTTGCCTTTGCCTTGCCTTTGCCTTTGCCTTTGCCTTTGCCTTTGCCTTTGCCTTTGCCTTTGCCTTTGCCTTTGCCTTTGCCTTTGCCTTTGCCTTTGCCTTTGCCTTTGCCTTTGCCTTTGCCTTTGCCTTTGCCTTTGCCTTTGCTTGCCTTTGCCTTTGCCTTTGCCTTTGCCTTTGCCTTTGCCTTTGCCTTTGCCTTGCCTTTGCCTTTGCCTTTTCCTTTGCCTTTGCCTTTGCCTTTGCCTTTGCTTTGCCTTTGCCTTTGCCTTTGCCTTTGCCTTTGCCTTTGCCTTTGCCTTTGCCTTTGCCTTTGCCTTTGCCTTTGCCTTTGCCTTTGCCTTTGCCTTTGCCTTTGCCTTTGCCTTTGCCTTTGCCTTTGCCTTTGCCTTTGCCTTTGCCTTTGCCTTTGCCTTTGCCTTTGCCTTTGCCCTTTGCCCTTTGCCTTTGCCTTTGCCTTTGCCTTTGCCTTTGCCTTTGCCTTTGCCTTTGCCTTTGCCTTTGCCTTTGCCTTTGCCTTTGCCTTTGCCTTTGCTTTGCCTTTGCCTTTGCCTTTGCCTTTGCCTTTGCCTTTGCCTTTGCCTTTGCCTTTGCCTTTGCCTTTGCCTTTGCCTTTGCCTTTGCCTTTGCCTTTGCCTTTGCCTATGCCTTTGCCTTTGCCTTTGCCTTTGCCTTTGCCTTTGCCTTTGCCTTTGCCTTTGCCTTTGCCTTTGCCTTTGCCTTTGCCTTTGCCTTTGCCTTTGCCTTTGCCTTTGCCTTTGCCTTTTCCTTTGCCTTTGCCTTTGCCTTTGCCTTTGCCTTTGCCTTTGCCTTTGCCTTTGCCTTTGCCTTTGCCTTTGCCTTTGCCTTTGCCTTTGCCTTTGCCTTTGCCTTTGCCTTTGCTTTGCCTTTGCCTTTGCCTTTGCCTTTGCCTTTGCTTTTGCCTTTGCCTTTGCCTTTGCCTTCTGCCTTTGCCTTTGCCTTTGCCTTTGCCTTGCCTTTGCCTTTGCCTTTGCCTTTGCCTTTGCCTTTGCCTTTGCCTTTGCCTTTGCCTTTGCCTTTGCCTTTGCCTTTGCCTTTGCCTTTGACTTTGCCTTTGCCTTTGCCTTTGCCTTTGCCTTTGCTTTGCCTTTGCCTTTGCCTTTGCCTTTGCCTTTGCCTTTGCCTTTGCCTTTGCCTTTGCCTTTGCCTTTGGCCTTTGCCTTTGCCTTTGCCTTTGCCTTTGCCTTTGCCTTTGCCTTTGCCTTTGCCTTTGCCTTTGCCTTT